>LPNX010567492.1:1144341-1207895 GCA_001517045.1 Pseudotsuga menziesii
GAAGGAAATGACCCATCACAAGTCACCTTCAGGAAGCTTCTTACCAACATCAGAAATGCAACACCTACTACAGAGGATTGGAAGCTTCTCATGTCCAGAACAGACTCCTTCCTTTCTATGGATGAGTTATCTGAATTCAAAGGCTCCATGCACTTATTTGCAACCAACCTACAAGCTTCGCTTCATAATCTACATATGCTCAAGTCTTTACAAATTCCAATAGCACTTTCTATTGCTGAGCACATAAACAACAATGGTACGTCTCAAATTGAAGATGACCAACTAAAGCCTGCTGTGTTGCTTTGGCCCGGTCAACGAGTAATGCTTACATCTAACTTATGGGTTTCAGCAGGCCTGGTTAATGGATCGCTGGGCCAAGTTGTTGATATTTTCTATAAATCGCATCTTCTTCCTCCACAACTTCCCACATTTGTTGTTGTTAACTTCCAAAAGTACATTGGTCCAGCATGGGATACCAACAATCCTACTTTTCTACCAATTCCACCTATACAAAGGGGGGGTCGAACTCAAGTCCCACTAAAAATGGCATGGGCATTAACAATACATAAATCTCAAGGCATGAAATTACCTAAGGCTACAATAGACATTGGCACAACGGAGCGTCAAGGTTTGACCTTTATTGCACTCTCTAGAGTACCCTCACTTACGGATCTTCACATCTCCCCAGCATTTTCCTATAATCGTTACAAACGTATGCAAGATAATCCACATGTCAAGACATTGCTACAATCAATGGAGCTCCCTTAACTACACTATATATGTATGCACTTCTCTTCTTCCACTTTTTCATTTGGCTTTAATTCCTTTCAAGCTAACTCTAAACTCTTCCTTCCACCTAACTACTTCTCTACTTGTCATGTGTAGTATCTACTACTCAACAACCAGCAAAGTTCTTGTTGTAATCTACATATCAATGTTTTGTTTTTCATTTACATATATGTACTTGCATCAAAACATTATAATGTAAGAGGATCTAAATGTATATGAATTCTTTCATATCTCAAAACAATTTGACAAACAATTAATATTTTTATGAATCATAACTAGATGTTTTTAATTTATCTCTTTCTAGATATCTACATCGTTTTTTAGTTTTTCTTTCTAATTTTTTTGAGATTTTTTCCAATGATGCCCATTTAGATGTTATGAATTCCTTATTTATGAAACACATTGAAGAAATGTATCCATGATTGTAACATATACTATGAATCCATTGTCATTTGGTTGATCCAACAAAACTTTTTATGATTACTTTTGAAATGTAGATAATGTAATGGCCATTTATGTCAATAATATAATGATAAATTTTATGATTCAACACTTCAAATTCTCTTTCTTATTGTCTATGCACCCCTGGGTACAATTGTAAGTTACAAATTGTTTCTTGTAAATGTTCATATCCCCTTCACATATATGTACTCACATCAAAAAAATTTAATGTAGGAGGAGCGAAATGTATATCAATTCATTTCAATACTCCAAAGAATTTTACAAACACATATTATAACTACTTGCCTTTTCCATAATTTTATATATCTTTTTTATTAAAAAATTATTTTTCCTTTTTTCTAGATATTTACAACCTTTTTAAGTTTTTAGTTTATTTACTTTATATATTTTGCAAAGATCTCCATTTACCTACCTATCTTTTATATTAGTAGAATTTGTACATGTTTGCTGACATTATAAAAGTTCGGGCTACCACATCTTAATGTGGTTATGGATTCCATATTCATGATGCACATTTAAGAAATGTATACATCTTTTCTTTTTATTTAATTAGTAGATAGAACCATTAATTTTTTCAATGTTTCTTGATTGTAACATAAGAACTACACAAACTAACACTCCATTCAAATAATTTATTTTTATTTATTTAGTGCATAGATACATTGTTTCTTCATTGTAACATAATCACTACATAAACTAACAATCGAATTTTTTACTTTTACTTTCAATCGATTTTCAATCTATTGTAACATATAAACATTTTTTTTAGCTACAATTTCTGGTTCAAGACTTCTAATTCTCTTTCTTTCTATGTATATAAACATCCCCTTGGTTTGCTTGCAACACGACGTTCTTTTATTGCACCCCTAGGTACAATTGCTAGTTTTAATTAAAGTGAATTTCATATTTGGTTTATGCATGACAAGATTTCCATAGGGCACTGAAACTTCTTGTCCCACATTGATATCTTTTCTCTTGAATTGCCTTGTTGATAGAGGTTGAGAAGAGTGAAATATTGTTTGTTGTTGCTGCAGGTTTATTGTATTTCAAATCAACCTTGACTTTGTAAATTCACAGGGACTAGATCTAGGAAACGTCTAATGTAGAGGTGAAATTTTCAAAGTTGCATTAATTGTCCAACCAGAAATTTCTACAAGTTTGCCTTTAGGTTTTTTGTCCCATTCTAAACTGATTGTTTTTTCCCATTCTAAACTGACCTAGATTCTCAAAAAATCAATCAGAATTTTGGATCAATTGGAACTCTTACTTTTTAGGTTGTCGGATTGTGACAAGAGACAACAGATTGCTACTTGTCTAGGTTACTCTTGTACCAAATATAGACTACCCTCTCTATATGCATTGTGAACATGTCATGAACATTGTAGTTCACTGGCCCACTCAATTACTTGATTATGACAAGGCTAAGTGTCAATTTTTTGTGTAATATAAAAGATTGCTCATCTCATTTGTAGAGTTCCAGAATTAATTCCCCTCCTGTTAACATGAAAATCCCCTTGCAAGCTTGCACATGCTGTGATAAAATTGGGAAGCACACAATTTTCTAGATTATGGTTTTCACATGAGCTAGAACTGGAAATAATGCTTCGTCTGTTTTCAACCCCAAAATAGCCAAGTTATGATGCATTCTGATAGTTTTGCAAATGTTAAAAAACAATGACATTGAATACAAGAAGAAAGAAGAAAGTAGTTACAAAATTTTAGTTGTACACACAATTCATTCCACTAGATGGAAGCTTTCAATACATGGTTTTACTAAATTAAAGGAAATTATATTCCCAATTTTTCAAGATTTTTTAAATTTTATAACATTAAGGTAAAATTTCCACTAAATTTGGTAAAATAAAAAAAACAAGAAGCAAGAATAAATGACAAATTGTTGCAATATGAACATATAACTAGTAATAAGTCAAGCACAACATTATAAAAGAATAAGGGATCAAATTGTTGCTATATAGTCCATTACAAAAGTATAAAAGAATAAGGGATCAAAGTGTTTCTATATAAACATATATAAACAGATAACTACTTGTAACCAATCTGTTACCCCCACTTACACAGGGTTGTCCACATGTGATGCTAGTGTCGATGCATTAACAAATAACTCCACCACAACTCAAAAAGGTGTTTCTAGTAGTACGAGGCGGGAATGTTATTTGCATGCAATGAATGACTCTACTATCTCTGCTTCTTCAGCTGTTGGATAAGGAAGTACAGTGCTCTCAACAGAAGACATGAACACTAACACTGGCAAAGAGATGGAAAAAAGTTGGGAGCTTCTTTCCCATTGAGCTGAATAGAAAAATCATGTGGGGTTTTTGGATATATATTGGGCATCTCTTTCATGGTTGCGTGTTTTTCATAAGCTGTAGAGTAAACCTAGCATATAAGGATATAATCTTGTCCATTGGGCGAGCATTTGCAGTTGTCAAGTTGTTTGTCGACATTATGTTTTGAAAGATCTTACGAGTAATGGACAGTAGTCAATTATACTTACATTCTCCATCTTCGATTATGGAACGTACTATTTTAATCTCACTTCTGTGAAATGCAAGGCCTCCCCGAGTCTTCTTTTGACTCCATTCTCCCTTCTAATACTGACACTGGTCTTCTCTCGAGGACTGATCCTCCCTTCCTTCCCACCACTCAATCTGAATACCTTTTTTGTTACAAATGTTTCTCTAAGGCAGCCTCTTCAGTCCACCTTGCCCTTCGTTGCACCTGCCTTAGCGATCCTACCTTAGGGAAGCCCCCCTAGAGTTGGAAAAGAGCCAACCTGAAGTGAGGAGAGAGGAGTGTGGTGACATTGGCTTCTCTTGAGAGAGTTGTCATCGATCTGGTGTGCTCACTTTTTGGGCTTCAGCACATGCATGCTAGTTTTGGGTGACAACACAATCAACCACAAAAGGAAAAGAAATCAAATTTCATGAATAAACAATAGTCTGCTTTAAATATGAGGCTGCTTGTGCTAACAAAGTGAGTTCCTAGATAACTTGAGTAATATTTGGGTGTAGAAGGTCCAAATTAAGCTCAAGTATACTAGAGAAAGGCTCAAAATGGAAGAAGCGAATCCCCAGATAAATTGAGTAATATTTGGGTGTAAAGCTTCCAAACAAAGCTCAAGTATATTACAGAAATGCTCAAAATGGAAAGTTGTGTATATCAAAGAAAATATCAAAGAAAAGACATTGAGATATCTTCCTCAAGGAATTCAATCATTCGAGGATACATGATGTTATGGGTCCGTCCATTTTCTATGAATGATACCTTGAGGAGACATGCGGAATATATTTAAGAGTTGGCAAGTATGGAAACATTGATTTCTATGGGAGATGATGAATGATACCTTGAGGAGACATGTGGAATATATTTAAGAGTTGGCAATTATGGAAACATTGGTTTCTATGGGAGCTATGGGAGCTGGTTGAATCAGCCCTCTCTATAGGGAGTCGTCCCTTTGTAACTAGTGCTTGAACCATCCTTAGTTGATCTAATTGTAGACAGTAACATCAGCTCATAATCCTATATATGACCCAAGATAGAGCATGAATCATTGGCTCGACATTTCATTGTGAGGCCAACGTGTATACTCTTAGGCAATGAAGGAGGTGATGAAGGATACCTTGCGCATGAATTATATACATCTGCGCTCATAATATGGCAAAGAACTCATGGTTATTTTTGTATCAAACCCTTCCTTTGACTTGCATTAGATCAACGTAATGCCCCCATTAACATTCCATCAACATAGGAAACCGTTGGGAGTCTATCAACACAATTCCCACATTAGGATTCGATATTATTGAGGAGCCAATACTCTTAATAATGGGCACAATGCCTTCAAGTGTATGGTTATAGCTCAATCGCATCATTCATCCTACCTACGAGTATGGTTATGGTTGTAGTTATAGCTCAACTACATAGGTGGACAAAGGACACAAATATCATAAGCACTCAGATATTGCCTGTGTGTATTATTCTTTAATTTTTAAAATTTTATTTTAACTAAATGGTTCAATCCATTCATAGATTTTCCCTGTTTTTGGTGGATAATCCTGAATGGACAAGAGCTCTATTAGGTTCTAGTTAAGATTTCATGAATCTATTTTAGAAGATTCCGGTGCTTTAACTATTCTAACTATCCAGAATTAATGTAGGAGGCAAAATTTCCACAATGGCCCCACCCACTAGCTTAAATTCATTACACACCGCTATGCCTATGTATATCTAGATCAATAGTCACCATTAAAGAATCGCAGGGTTAGACTGCATATCGCAGGCAACATTTGAATCATTTAAACAATTCTGTGCCGTGCTCAATATTTTCTTGGAATAGGATATAACACTGGAGCATCACAATTAAAGGAACATTGGAAGCACAATTTTCTTCATCTTCTGCCATTTCCCGAGCAAAATTAGCTGCTGCAAATCCCAATGTTGTTGTGCAAGCGATGGCAGAAGAAGTAGAAGTCCAAGTGAATTGAAAACTTTGGTTGTGATGCGTGGCACAGCCAAATTGAACAGAAAAGGCTAAGGCCATGACTTAAGAAATTGAAATAGAGGGAGCTACCGTCATGACAGAACATTACTGATCGTGTTAACAAGTTTGTTGCGCTGTGGTCTGAGTGGTTTCTGGTTTAGCAACAGCTGGTGCATGCTTGATCAAATGCAAACGCCCATCGTAGGGCTCCCACCCATTTGACTAGAAGGTTAAGAGCCTTGCGCCTCTACCAAATTACATAAACAGGCGGCAGGCTCTAATTGTTTTGAAGTCAAATTACTTTGATTTGAGATTATTTTTAGCAAGACAAGGTGGCTCGCTTCATGTTCGTATTACAGGTGTGGATGACCCTACATCAGAGTATGCTAGAGGCCCAGGATTAAAGCTGTCAAGTTCCTTTCGAATTTCATGATTTGCCCAGTGTGTTTGGGTCTCACGTCCATGCTGAAAAGTTTTGGAATTTACGACTCCATATGCCTGATGAGAGTGTGGGTACATTTGACGCCCTCACACTCTCATTAGTAAAGCAGTTAAGAGTTTATTTTATGATGTTAGAAAATATATACAGGTATGTTATTTTTTTATAGGATGATATATATATATATAAAATAAAATAAAAGATGTGATACAAGTAAATATTGTATTTCAAAATAATGAGTCCAATTACTATAATAACTTATTGTTTCACTGAGATTAAAGCTTGGCCATACCAGGCTCAGTAAAAAGGAGAATAATTGAGAAATTGTGTCATGGACATGGTGAGATCAACTCAATAGATATTTAGCAAACATATTTAGAAAAAAACATTCAAATTTTATATTAAAATTTTATTATTTAATATAGTTAGTCAAATTAAAAAAATAAAATGCACTTGTATGGCCAATTTTATAACTTCCCATTAAAACAAGAGAGTATATTAGAAATTAAAACAAGAGAGAGTATATTAGAAACAAGAGAGAAAGAGAGTATATTAGAAGTTGATACTTAGTAAAATATATCACATAATTATTTTTTAAAATTTTTGGTTTAAATTTTTTTATAATAAAAAATATATAACTTTTGGGTTATGCAAATTTATTTTTTAAATTATTAATAATTTTATTTAATTGTACATTTTAAATGTAATTGAATTTTGAAATTTTATTTTTGAGATTCTAAATTAAATTAAATATGTATAGAGAAAAGATAGAGTTAATTGTGGTGAGACTCTCATTTTACAACAGAGTAGGGAGATGTGTAACTCTTTTCATGCTTATCTTGGAGTTGACATATGTTTAAAAAAAATAAAATTATAAAAAATAACAAACTGGTTTAAATTAAAATTAAAAAATTTACAACAATATATGTGTTTGCACCTCCGGATCTCTTTTGGTGTTTGGTAGATCATTTTTTAAAATGAGTATATGGTGGTATGTATCTTAATTACACCTGTTTTAGTATATTACACCTCTTTTAGTATAGTCTACGGGCAATATCTTGATGCATAAAGAGATAGGTGTTTTCTTTTTTTTTGAAATATTATATATGATTATATTTATCTGATCTAAATATATTTCTATAAAAAAAATTGAGCATTATAGAGAAAAATAATAAAATTAAAATGATGTGTAATTCATTTACTCTCTTTTGATCTTGTTTATGAAAAAAAATTTAATGGATGAAAAGGTAAGTATTTTCTTCTCTTTAAAATATTTTATGTGGTTATATTTATTTGATCAAAATAATTTTTATATAAAAATTATTCCAATATACAATATACATTGGAAGTTTGGTAATATATAATATTTTCTATACAAAAATTCTCCTATACAAAAATTCTTCCAATATACAATATATATATTAGAAGTTTGAAAATATAAAAATTATATATTGGAAGTTTGAAAATATAAAAATAAGAAAAAAATTATTTAAAGTAAAAGGAAATCCAAAATATAAAGATAAGATGATTAAAATAGCAGTAAATCTTATAAAATTATAAAGAAAAAAAATACTATATTTAATTATTTAATTAATGTTAATAATAATTTAAGTAAATATGATTAACAATGTTATTTCATTTTATTAATATACTATTTAAAAATGAACATAAATAAAATATAAAAAATTATATATTAGATTTATTCTTTTTACTAATTTATCAGTGACTTGAGAGACTAGTTTATGTTCTAATATCTTGCTTTTGAGAGGCATATTTTTAAGTGTGTTCTCCCAACTATCTTGAGGGGTTATAGAATTAGTGGGATCTGATTGAAAATTAAATTAAAACCAATAGACAAGTCCAAACCCTTTATAAGTCAAACTCCCCTTTTGATCAAAGACTCTTTCAATTTCATTCATACAATTCATAATTTCCACCTTGATGATCAAGACTCAAAGGCTAGTTTTGAGGTTGTTTCCCTATTTACCAAAATTTATATTCTAAAGCCCTTGATCTCATATCAAAGTTCGTTGACGAAGAAACCCTAAATTCTATTAAGATATGTGCAACCTATACATTCTTTTGCTTCAAAAACACATTCTATTAACAAAGTGAAGGCACTAACATGGGATCATGCTTATCTCTTGTTATGGCCAACATATTTATGGAACACTTAAAAGCCTTACTTTGAATAGTTTCTCGTTAAAACCAAAATGCCGGTTTCGGTTTGTTGATGACACCTTCATCATTTGGCCAAATGGTCTCTCATCCCTCAATAACTTTATTAATCATTTCAATAGTATCTCTCCCCACTTTCAATTCATCAATGAAATTTAGGAAGACATTTCTCTCCCTTTTTTGAAGTTATGGTCACTCGTCAACAAGATGGTTCCCTTTCTCATTGGGTATATTGTAAAAAGATTGATATGGATAGATACCTTCACACCCAATCCCACCACCACCCTACTAGAAAATCCATCGTTCTCAAAAACCTCATCATTATAGCTTTATGTATCTCCAATCCTTAGAATCTAGATAAAGAGAAACCCCACCTCACTAATGCCCTCCTAGCCAGTGGCTATTCTCAAATGCCAAATCAACAAATATTTTCATGCTACTCTTCATCCAAAATCCAAGCAATCCAAACACAATTTTCCCACCCAAGCTTTAATTCTCTCCCATACATCCATGGCATTATCGATTACATATCCAAACTCTTAATTAGAAAGATTATCAAAACAAATTTCAACCCTTATAAGACTCTTAAATGATTATTTAAAAGTATTAAAGACAAGTTCAATCCCTTTCTCTCCTAAGGGGTCTACCAAATTCCTTGTTCTGTGGGGAAATCCACATACGACAAACTTACATATCCATTCAGGCTCATCTTAAAGAGCACATTGTCGATATGAATCACAATTTCCTCAATAAACAAGCTATAGCAGAGCACTCTTTTAATAACAAACTTTGATTGTTTCGATCAAACCAAACTCCTTGCCCCTACCTCCCATTATTCCTCTCACCTTATTCTAGAAGCTCTAAAACTTGAAAATCACCCTAATAACTTTAATCATGAAAATGGTTACAGGTTGAGCTGATCTTAGAAACCATTAATTCAACATCTCCACTTTTCTTAATTTCCCTTGTCTTCTATTGGTCTAAAAATATTTTTTTGAATTTCTCATCCTCCTTAAATTATTGGTTTGGACGGGGAGTGATGGTTGAAGAAATCGCAGATCCCTGAAATCGATCAATGATGGTTGAAGAAATCGCTGCTCCGTCTGGCCAAGATCGTGCAGGCAGGCTGATTGAGAGGTTCGCAGGTGAAATTGCAGACAGATCGTAGATCGCTGATTGCTGGAGAATCGCTGGTTAGGCAGCTGTTTGGAGATCGTTGATTCACACTCTAGAGATCAGGATCACACTCGCTGGAGATCAATGGACGCTGATCGGTGCTGGATTACTGAATGCTAATCGATGCTAGACGTTGATCGATTACTGGAGATCCATGATTAAGGATTTGATAGATCGCTCAAGACGCATGCGTTTTGGGGTTTTGGCTCCTGTCTTTTGGTGGTCGCCACCCTGCTACGATGGCCCCAGATCCGATTAATGAGAAGGGAGACGATCCTTTGGAAGCTTTCAAAGCTTTAGTCCGGTCGGCTGGACCTAAAGCCAAGCCTTCTCTCTTGTCTAAGTTTGTTAAGAAGATGGAGGAGATCCCCTCTCTGGAGCTATCTCTAGAGGAGCCCTGCAATCTTACTCTCCTTCTAGCAGAAAACGCCCTCATTAGAAAGTTTATGGGGTTATGGACTAGCCCCAAATCGGTGGAGGCATGGATGGAAGACCGATGGAAGCCGCTGATGCATGGAATCGTTTCTCTGCATGCAGTAGACAGGGTTTTTTTTGCCTTCAGCTTCTCGCGGAAAGAGGATCGTGATCTAGTTTTCAGATCTGGACCCTATTTCATGGGGTTGAGGGGGCTGTTCTTAGCCCCCTGGACTCTTGATTTCAATCTTGGAGCTGAGATCACCGCAGCCCCTGTCTGGGTTAGGCTGCCTCATCTTCCCTTATATCTCTGGGGGAAAGGATCTCTGGAGGACATTGGAAATAAGCTTGGATGGTTCCTGGACAGTGCGGAGCCGAAAGCAGACCAATTTACCTGTGCTCGTATTTGTGTTGAGGTTAACCTCAAGAAAGGACTTCCGGAAGCCATTCAGCTCTCCCTAGGCGAATGGTGCCATATCCAAGAGCTGGATTACGAGCAGATACCTTTTAAGTGCCTCCAGTGCCATGCTTATGGTCATTTCGTAAAAAGCTGCCCCAAAGCCTCTGAGGATGCGGGACCAGTCAAAGAAGGTGATTTTCAGCCAGTAACTAACCGGCGAAGGCAGCCAAGGCGAAAGGAGCCAGCCCAGGCTCCGAAGACCACTCATTCAGTAGAGGCAACTCTAGAAAATAAAAACAGCTTTGATGCGCTGAAGGAAGATGAAGCCCTAGATCCAGAAGCAACAGCACTTAAGGAAGATCCTCCGGTAGACGAAAGCCTTCAGGATCCCGCTCCCCCAGATTCAGTAGTAGCGAGGGAAATTCGGGCTTCAGATCCTGATCCCTCTGCCCTAGCAGGTCTGGCTGTTTTAGTCCCCTCTAGCGGCTCTGTGGATTCTTATGAACCTGAAGACATTTCAGTCCTGTCTCCACCCCTTACCCGAGGGCGAAAGTCCAATAAAGCGCGTAGAGAAAAAGAGGCGGCCTCCAGCATTTCTTTAGGATCTCAGAAAAAGCTGGATCCTTTCTTTAAGGGGAAAATTACATCCCACTCGGTTTAATGCTTTGCTTCTATCTTCTACTTTGCTCACAGTTTGTGAGAATTTACTCATGTAAGCACTTTTTGTCATTTTCTCGAATTAGCTCTAGACGCAGATGGGATTTGTCTCCCAAGACATTCACAAGAAGGTTGGCAGCACTGTTAGAGGTCACCAACTTTCTTCAGATTTGTATCTCTCTAATTCTGGCTTGCCAGAATGCCACTTAATACAACATAACCGTTCTTGTTAAAAAAAAAATTATTGGTTTTAGTCCTTTATATATATATATATATTTCCATCTCAAATTTATGTATTTATGTTTTTTCTTTCTAAGTTCTTAACAATAAAAATTCATTTCCTCCTTCCAAGTATTCACTTAGACTATTCTTTTTTCCTCTATTTGTCATTTCTCACTTAGCCTCAGTTCTATCCAGATTTTTTGTTTCCGTCTCCACACTTTTATCCACATTTCAAGGCTTTTTTCTTTGACATTTCAATCTTTTCACTTTTTCTTTGACAGTTCATCTTTTAACTTTTGTTCTATACATATTTCTAGTTTCCATTTGAAGTGTTAACCCTAATCAATCTATCTTAAGAGATGAGTTTCAGTTCTCAAGATTGGATCTTGCTAGACTTTCCTCCTAGGTTTATTCTCTCCACTTGTAACATCCCTAGTTTCAATGTCTGAACTAGAATGTATTATGAAAATATGACAGGCTTTTGAGATGATAAAGTTGAAAGGGTCAGAGTGCTTAGAAATGTAATACTTTTATAAATATCAATAAAAATACTATTGGTTGTGGCTGAGGTAGACATTGAAGAGAATGGGGACCTATGAATCCATTAGTGAGAAGGAAAGAGGGTTGTAGATAGTTGACCGGGGGGTGTTTAATAATATTTTAAATCCTTATTAGCCTTTTTGAACTTTATAATTTATCCTTCATGCTAAACAAAGGTTTAGTGGCATTTAAACAAAAGTTTAATAACATTTTACGGGACGTGAGTCTTTAGGGAAGACCGCGCGGGCAAAGTTTTCCATGCAGTTAAAGGCATGCATGAAGGAATAATTGAGACCGACTCTCTCAATCTCTTACACGAACTCTCTCAGTCTCTTACTCACATAGACATAGGGGAAGTCTATTGTCTTTAGGTCTTTTACTAGTGAACCATTCTACCTGGAATGGGGGTATGGATTCTGAGTTTGTCACTCAAGTTTTGTTAAGAAGTTGGAAATATGATAATTGATAACTGTTGCGCGGTAATTGTCTTGACAAAAAAACCATAATTGAGCTACTGGTGAAATGTTGAACTATGTGTAAAACTTCCTCGGAGGTATTTTTGGGCATTGGTTGATAGTGTCGGCTTAGTGTAAGGCATTTCACTATTTTGTTTTGGAATAGATATCGAGGAAGGGACTGCACTTTCTAGTGTTGAACTTGCTGAAGCCAAGTTCTGCATTATACTGGACAAAATTGGAGGGTGTCAAGTCTTGCATCATATTGGAAAAAAATGTTGCGGATCAAGTCTTGAGTATTAGCCTGGAAGGAATTATTGTGTGAACCATTTTAACCTGAGTTATAAACCGTGAGTATTTTCCTAGTGGATTCATACTCTTAGCTTGGGGGTGACACCTTGTTGAGAGATTTATGAGCAAGGAATCCCACAGTTGGGAGGAGCATGCCTCACACACAATCGGTTGCACAAGTGTTTTCTACTCATTTAGATAAGTATTCTGCTTTACAATCAGAAGGAATTGTATTCATGATACACATTATGAATATAATGAATTTTTCATATAATTTAGTTGTATTCTATGCATGGTTATGCACAAAAGAAATTCATATTCCCGTTCTTTGAAATTTATAACACCGTGATTAGTTTTATGAATATACAAAAGGAGAAATGGGGTATTTCTATTTTCTGTTGTTTATTTGATTAAGTTGGGTGAGAATATGTTCACGGTTCAATTGTTATGTGCGTCATTTTTGCATTATTGTATGGATGTTAAGAGTTTAATTAGTTTTTGTTCAATACTTGAAGCCTATAAAAGCTCAGTCTACAATTGATTTTAAGTGAGTATTGGCATAATTGAGCTCTAATTATGAAGTTCTTGGAGTGCCTGAGACCTACGTAGCATTAGTGTATGCAATTTTTATGTTTAATGAGACACACAAAGTGTGGATCAGAATGGTTATTTAGCCCTTAAGGTTAAAATTACGCTTAGGAAGAGTTATATGTTCATGAATGTTGAACAATCATATGTGCGGGCATAGTACCCATAATTTTAGTCATGGTTTCAATTTACATGACTCTGTATGCATGGTTTCAAGTATATAGAATAATAGTGAAGAATGCACATGTAAACTATCATTCTAGGGTGTTTGTGTTAACGACAATGACGATTCATGGATAAATAAAATACTTAATGGAATTTCCCATGGGAAACCAATTATCCTTTTTAAATCAAATTATTCCCAAAATTATTTAAGTGTGGTAAACTATTCATGCCTGGAACGTTCTTCCATTAAATGGAATGCTTCTTAGATTAGTGATTAATCATATTCCATTTCCTTGCAAGAATGATGCATGTTTTATGTGATTGAAAACCTTATCTAGGCTACCCATTGAAGTTAAACTTAGGTCTACAAGCCTCAAGTTCCAATATTAAAACACAAAAACCGATTAGCTGGTTGCCTTATAAATTCTTAAATAGTTTAAGTTATAAATTGCTGGTTTGAAGGAAGGAAATTGTGTGTTTTCTTTTAAAGTTCAATTTTTATGCCTTGGTTCAAATTGTGTAACGAGGTACATTACAAATAGGTATTAGAGTTGAGGCTACAAATCTCAAACCTTATGGGTTACGAAGTAAAGGATGGCATCCGATTCTTGTCTTTCCTAGAATGACTCTAGTTTTTCCATATGGTTTTATTGTGTTTTAGATGTGAGTATGGTTTGGGAGCTTCAATGTTCATGAGATTTTGCTTATAATTTTGTCTTTTTCCATATTCTCGTCATTGGTTAGAAATAGAATTTTTTATTTCTATAATTTGTGGAAGAAAGTATTGCATATAGAGTTCAAGTAGGTGCTTGGCCTCTCACAATAATATTACATACATTCTCCAATTCATATATTTTATATGAAGTTTCTAATTGTTCATGTCAATAGTGTGGCAATTCAAGATTGTGCATGCAACAGTTTGACAAAGCTTATTTGCAATTTGCCTAACTATTTGTTTGAATTCCTCCTAGAGAGCAAAATTTCTGGAGTTAAATTTTATAACAAACAAATTAAATTCTCAGGTGAGAATTCTTTGACCTTATTGACATTGGCTATGTGTTCAATTTATTTATGCAAATAAATTCTGTAGAGTTAAAATCATTTTTCTCGTAGGCATTATTTTTTATGTTTTTGCTAATAAATCGACTCTTCATGGGTGAAAACGTTGCTTAGTTAGGAAATGTTTTCATGTTTGGTTTTTGAAAAGTAACTTTGTTTCCCAATGGTGTAATTGTTGTCTTTCTGTGGACACCATATTTGGGGCCTAGATTTGACAAGCAAGTGGTATTCTCAAAAGATAAATCGCTGACCCTTGTAGGAAAATCCTTGATGTTCAATTTATGTACGTAATTTAATTTTATTATGGTGAAGTTGCACTTCCATAGTGTATTTGTGTTTAATGAAAATATTGTTGGCAAATAAGTCTAGCATAAGTAAGATTGTTACCTCATATTGAATTCTTTTCTTGTCTAAAATTGTCTGTAAATTAAGTTTTTAAAAGAAAAAAATTACTTCTTTGAAGGCAGAGAAAACCTGAGTTGGATGAACTTGGATGGCCAATCTAATGATTCGTTGAAAGGTTTATGCCATGCAATCATGTAGGTTTCAGTTGTTATGTTGCTACAAATATTGTCAAGTTCACAATAATTGCATTAGATGAATAATTAGGATAACATGTCTATTTCAAAATGATATCCATGTTATGGGTTGGTGTCGATGTTGGACGAGGCCAAGTCAATGCCACCTCCATGAAAATTGTTGAAATATTGTAACTTCAAAGGATATTCTAAATGTATTTTACTGATGTACCCCAAGAGATATGTTATTATTCCTCTGTCGAGATGTTACTATTGTAATTGGTCATCATAGAGTCACGAGGTAAAGCCTCTATTGTAAGTCAGGTCAATAGTACCCTAATGAATATAATATAATATTGTATTGAGTCTTCCTAAGTGAAGTCGTCCCAGTCAGTTAAGTGGGGCCGACTTGTTAGGTTAAAAGTCAAGTGACAAAAAGAGTATGAATAGAGGAGCTGTGTTCCTCATTTGAACACACACTCACTAGTGTATATCGCATGGGAGATATATATATATATATCTGTTGGAGGAAGGTGCACCTGTTTGGGGTCTTGTCTTATACTTTTGATACATCTTATACAGAGGAAGTTTTGTTGGGTTTTCTTCCCCATGAGGGTTTCCCAGGATAAATCTTTGTGTTCTTTTGTGTGGATGTACTTGTCTATCTTTCAGTGATCCTTTTTCATATGGTTATGATGTTATAATGCTAAATATTATCAGATCTTGTATAACTAGTAAAAATTTAACATGGTATTAGAGCTACCATGAAAGAAGTCTTTGTGCAACCGAAACATTGCTAAAGTTGCAGCTATTGAAAATTAGGGTTTCATGCTTGAAAACCCTAGAAGACTAAAAGTAGTCATGTTGGGACTTTCACTATATCTCGAGATTGGAGAAGGCTCATGAGCCAAAACTTTTACAGGTCGAAGATGAGATCTTGTTGTACCTTGTGTAAAATTTCTAGCCTCATATTCACTATAATCTAGGAGATATAATTCCTCCAACGCAGGGTCCCAACTTCTCCCAGGATTCAACCTTAAACATGTGACCTAGGGAGAGTTGCTATATCTTGGGCTAGGAAGGTCCAAATGAAATTTAGAAATATTTTTTCAGATAGGGCACAGAGTTTAGTTTCTTTGGTAAAAGTTTCATACCCCGAAGGTGAAACAATGACAAATGGAAGTCCGTACAAGTTCGCTATGCTGAACAGTCCTGAAATAAGTCAACATGGGAAATTCACATAAGTCCCAATTGGTGAAAGCAATTCTGATCTAACTTGTGGGGTTAGAAAGAAGACATACCGGGATACCTCAGTACGTAGTTTCAGACTTAGAGGAGCATAAATTTTGGAGATGCAACAGAAGAAAGATTAGGTAATTCTGTAGAAGAAATTGAAGAAAACTAGGGCATCAGATATTTTGCAGTTCTGATCATAGTTTTGGGGAAATGAGCATGCTGCTTAGCTCACTTTGAGGATGCACATATTTATATTCAATCAGATATGAAAGATACCTAATTTGAAAATTAGGCTTTCTATGTCAAACCCTAGGTCCACCAGAAGTAGCATTCCAGAAAAGATTTCAAGCAAGCATAAGATTGAAGCAATCTCATTGGTCAAAGAAGAAGCTGTAGATCCAGAAGGAGGTGAAGAAAAAGTACAAGAAAGAATCTACCAAACAAACACAGATAAGTATTTGAATTGTCTTTCCTATATATGTTGTGTATTATGCATGATAGAATGTTTGCATTAATGACAGTATATTACTAATATGCATGTTATGGGTAAGTATCCCATGGTGTTATACAACTCTCCATTGCTACTTATCTAGAATGAAATCTCTTTGCTGACATAGTGGATTAGTGCACAATCTCAATGATGTTATGGTAGAGATGGAAGGCATCTGAAAAGTTTCCATGAGATATGGATGAATGTTGTATTGGATAAAATACTTGCATGATTGTATCGTTATGCATAATAATTTGTCATTATGCATATGTCCTATGAAATGTTTTTAACCATGTAGCTGGTGCATTTGACTTGTAGGAAAGATCACATACAATCTCCGACAAGAAAATGATGAGACTTGTTTCGAAGAACAAGTGATCACAATTCAAGATTCACTCCAATAAACATACATGAAGATGAACCTGAAGCTCCTAGGGCCAGAGACACCGTGATAGAAGAAATAGCTTTAGAATAATATAAGAGAGTAGTAGATCCACCTTGAGAGATGAAGACCATCTTGGGAAGGAGAGATAATTCAAGATGAAGAAAAGTATGGCAGGAATTCCAAACTAAAGTAAGAGGCCTCGAATACACTCTAGTTATGTGGCACAATTGAGTGACATCATTGATGCAGACCCTTCAAGCTATGGAAGAAGCTATGATCAAAGAGTAACAGTTGATCATGGGGAATGATGTCTAGGATATGATTCCTGAGACCTGAAGGGAAGTCCGTAGTGTCTTCCATATGGATCTACAAGAACAAGCATACAAATCAAGGTTAGTGGTTTGTCTCAGAAAGAATAGACTATGGCATAGCATACTCTATTTACCATACACACTTCTCCAATAAAGTAGAAGTATATATCGAGCTAAGAACCACCTGTGCAGAATAGGCTTTTAACGAGCTCAAAAGGCACCTATAGATAAGCACATCTAGATACATAATGAGCTTGAAGATCACCTAGAGTGATGAATATCTTAAACTTTGCTACAAGGTTGAAGATGGAAACCTATAGAAGATAACAAGCTCACAGATGGGTGCAAGAGGAACTTTTCAAAGTTCAAGATAAAGAGTTCTTGGTATCATCTTAATAATACATACCTAGACACATGCATGCATAACCATAAGTTTTACATAATCTTTTAACTCATATTCACTAAATTCACCCTTGCCTTGATTCATGAATACCCTAACATCATGTCGTCATACACACACTGACATACTCACATTCCAAGCTACTCCCTTCATTGCTTAATAATCTCTTAGGAGCACATGGAAAATCTTCCCAATAATTAATTCAATACATGTAATTCACTTATGCTCATGCACCCATTGAACTCTTGTATACCTCTAGAACATTTTTGTGCTTACACATGTGTCCTACTGTGGTAAATTGGACATCTTAGTCAATGCTTCAACACAATACCCAACCAACTCCCCAAACACTTGATTAAATGTTTGGTGCCTTCTTCACATGAGCACAACATCGGGAGTTCACTCACTCCCTGATTTTTGACAAAGAGGTTTAATCCCATATTAATACCAATAGGGAGTTCATGGGATAGTTATGCAACACTATAGGTTTCACAACACAAAACCATTATGGTCTCACACATGGAATGTTATTAATTTTTGTTTTGTTTTATGAATGCACTTTAAAATTTAAACAATCAAGTAGTATAAGGATCCTTTCCCTTACTACCCCATTCTTCACCATACCTGGTATAATGTCCCTTTTTAATTTTTTTTACCAAAATGCCCAATTTTCCAATTTTTTTCACAATTTTGGCTCTTGACTAGTTTTAGTGTCTTGGTTTCCAAATCAGGCTAATTGCTCCCAAATATTCAGAGAAGGTGTATGAATGATATAATAACTTAATTATTATGTTCATGGATATATTATGGCCCTCCAATCACTTCTGCAAGTCTGTACTAAATTATGAACATGATAGATGATTTTACTGACAATTTTGGGCTCAAATCCCCCCGAGGTAAGTGGTAGAAATGGCTTCCCAAATGTGCAGAAACCCACTCGAATTATTAAATTGAAAGCAGGGGATGTGTAGAATACATTATCAGAGACTCATATGCATAACCAATCCACCTCCCATGGCTTTTATCACTTCTTTCAATCAGATATAAAAACTAGTTTTGGGCCCTTGGGGAAATGAGGTGTAGTTTGCTCCAATTGCTATGAAATTCGACCCAATGGCCACAAATTCTCAGTTACTGAACATGAAACAAATAATATAATTTAATGACAATCCATTTAAATCATCAATAGTTTATACATCTATTCGAATCCATCAAGATTACAAGAGTTTACAACAAGGTAGTGGGGAAATGACACTGTTTCTTCATTATTGAGCAATAATACATGAGATTTCTTGGCCTTTTGACCTGAGAGATTTCTGAACTTCTCTCCCCATGTAAGTTACAATTTATCCCAAATTCGACCTATGACGTATGTGGACAATTACATTAACCTTATAATCCATCCAAAAACATTAGGCTTCCCATAGATTCAATATTGCAAGAGGAGGATGCCATTTAACATAGGAATTATAGCTTGAGTGGGCCCCATAGTCTCCATGTGTCCCCATTCTCCATAGCCATTTCATTTTTCAATTGCATTCATTTAATTAACTCCATCAAATAAATATTTATTCCTTCTAATGTCTAAACACCATTTATTAGCTCCCTTATTAACTTCCCAATGTTTCCACTGAACCTAGGAAACTAGTAGGATTGATGGAATTTTCCTGCTATGTAATTATTTGAATGGGGACATTACACCTAGAAGGAATATAAATCACATAAACGCATTCAATATTACATGCACACCAAATTAGGATGATTAAAATATGGATGAAGGGATCCTTACCAAATCCCCTTTCAGTACTTATGCAATCAACATAAATAAACCATTACCTACATGGATTCCATTAGCGTCTTTGATGTTACTTGATCAATTGGCTTCGTATAAAGGACTACATAGTCCTTTCACCAACCTATTGATTGTATATTTGTTGCCCCAACCCTTGTTCATAAGGTTGTTGGTCACCTGCAACAAAATCATCAACATATTCAACTATGCTGCTATTGTCTTTGGTCCTACAACCAATACCAACATCAATTGTCATCATCAAACACAATAATTATAATTAGTGGCTCAATGCATTTGTAAAACGCCATTACTTTTGTCGATATGTAATATCATATGCATGCACAATTAGGTTCACATGCACTATGCATTATCTCTTAATATTCCCACTAGTGCATATGCATTTTAATTATCTAATCTATTGCATTTCTATGCCAAAATTTTCTATATATAAAACTTAGAAAATATAAATATATCAACAAGAAAAGAGTTGACGAATTCTCCCTTTCCAATTGAGTCATCATAGCATGAAATTTCTTCTTCAACATCATAGCTAATCCACTTTATGGCCTCTCCGCCAAACACACAAAGGGGTCATAAGCTATGATTTTCTTAGAAAACAACAACTCAACACATATACTTTTGTATAACATTTATAATTTCTACTTTCCAAGCATGTCATTTTTATGCTATAAACAAAAATAGTCACAATGTGAGAAATTTTCCTCCTTATCAATGTTTCCTTATGGAGATTAACCTCCAATTTCTGCTGCAACCATTTGATTAGCCTCATGTTTCTTTATTTGGTCATTTCAACAACTTTCATTGCACTGTAATCACATTATCTTGCTGCTCCAATTACTTTGAGAAATTCTAGCGAAGTCCAACTTGATATTTCTTGGACTTCTTAGCGCTTAAATACATTTCAATTTATTCCATTTCAACTCCATATGGATTCTTTTTAAGGTCCATTATATGTCCTTGTGCCTCATTCAACTATGAGATTTTATTTCCTTTCCCATAGAAATATATTCCACATTTATGAACCACACAATAGATTTACACATAGGAATGCTTCAATCCTTGATTGACAACCTTTGCATCGCCACTCCATCACTACAATGAACCACATTATGGGTACACATACTAGAGTGTCTTGCTCCATTAGTGATAGATTAATGGTGAATGAAATTTACTTACCCAATATCATTACTCACTCATAAGTTGTTGGTTCATATCCTCCAATATCTGGCATATTCTCTTAGCATGCATGCACTTTCCCAAAAGGATGATTCACCTATCACCCTAATAAGTTCCATGTCCTTTACCTACTAGTATATTCCATACCTTTCTATTCATTCTCTTATGGAATACAATATCCAGCCATGATAATCAAGAGCTCACATGGCCCTTCCTTGCAATTCAAATTACACATATTACTCAAAATATTACATTGGATTCATTCTTATCTAAGGCACCAATGCCCATTTTTGGTATCTTTTATTCCTTCATGACTAGACATGGTTGTCACTCCTTAATAGGGCACATGACAACTAATTACTCTCAATAAGTGCTTCCATAACCCATCTATGCAATTCATATTGCACATTTTGAATAGAGAATACATTGCATACATTCTAGCTAAGGAACCATCACTTTCTCTTACTTCCCCTTCTTCCATCATCAGTGTTTAACAAATACAATATGTAAGAGTGTAATCTTATCCACTCAACATGTTTTCCACGTGTTAACATGAATTTCCATGATACCAAGAATGACTAAGTTCCTTGGAGTCTCGACACAAAGAAGGGATCCTAAGGGATTGCTAACTCAAAGAAGGGAGCCCCATTACTTGAGTTGTGCAGGCTGATGGGGATGGAGTGCTAGTGGATTGGGATAGCTATAGTGGGATAAATCAATACCTTCTTGTGGTTTAATAGCCCTAGCTCAGGGGTGACCTGTCAAAGAAAAATATGTCTTGACAAGACTTGCAGCTGGGAGGAATGTCCTTGGTCTAAAGTCGATTGGTTATATTTTTTAGATAAGTCTCCATTTGTGTATAAATGATTGGTATTTATTCATGTTATATATTTTATTAATTACTGTTTTCAAATGATTTAAATGCACATAATTAATGGCATTGAGTGAATGCATTAATGTAGAAAATTACTATAATAATACAGTGTATGTTTATATTAAATCTAGGTATTTATTCTACATATATAATTCGATTGTAAATAACAATTGAATAAATAGAAAAACAAAATGGTGTATAAGAGGGGATTCAAGAAAGTAGTTTGAGTATCTCGTGGCCCCAACAACACTTCGAGGTAATAGGGTACACGACAAAAGACCATTAGAGAATAGGTTAAGGAAGATAGGTCAATAGTTCTAGGGAAGATTACTAGGCATTGTGTGAAGAAGCAAACAGAGGCGGTTAAAATGGTTGTATATATATATAAAGAGAGAGAGAGAGAGAGAGAGAGAGAGAGAGAGAGAGAGAGAGCCNATTTGATGTCATGAGGATGGTTAAGGTTCACCATGCAACAAGCAAGGGATTGGACATAATGTTTAGGCAATCAACAAGACTGGGGCCCTCTGTTTTCAACTTTAAAGAGGTTCCATGCACCTTTTGATCGATGATCTAAACTCACATCATTAGTAGGTGTTAAGATCCCAGTTCTCCCATTGGAACGTTGGACATATAAAATACTAAGGAAGATAGGGAATAACTTCGAGAGAACCTTGGATATAGACTCTTCATACAGGTAAAAAACACAGAAGATATTAATGCCAAAAATATTAATAGAGGTGGATTTTAGGGAGGAGCTCTCTAAAAGTTTGGAAATATTGATGGGTTCTAAGGTGTATAGGTTGATTTTAGATCATACAAGGATTTATTTATATGTGCAAGGTGTCATTCATATGGACATTTAGAAGAGGGTATATTTTCTTTTGTAAGAAGAGTATGGAGTGAGAAAGGGGTCACTCCAAAGAAGGATACTTGACAAAACCTATAACCTCTACAAAGAATGGGATAGAAAATTATGGAGGATATGAAGTAATCAATCCAGTGATGGTTTTTGATGCTTCAAATGAGAGGTTGGTACAAGACTTAGTTAAATCTCAAGAAATGAATATAGTGAAATCCCTTGGTGCACAAGTTGAAGAATTTAAAGATTTGACATAGGAGAGGCAATCTAAGCAGTGAAAAACATGCAAGATCATGGAGCTTGCATTTGAAAGTCTTGCAAAGAAAATCCCTTTGAAATGGGTAAGGATTTAATTGGAGGGGATTCTAGTAGAGGGACTAAGAAGTTGGAATTAAAGAAAAGAGATCCATGTGGAAAGAGAAGAAAATTTTATTATGTGTATAGAAAAGGATCCAAAACTGAGAGTTGGGGATAACTTATGAGTGAGTCCTCAAGACAAAATGGCATGGTATCCAATAGATATTAGACTAGGCCTAAAAAGGATAACAAGAAGAATCATGAAGACAATATTGAAGGAGGGTTAGCAATAAATACTATAATACATTTGCATTAAAATATTATAGGTATAAGTTCTTATCTTCATTATGCTGAAGAAAAATCCCTTAAGGAATTACATGGAAGCAAAAATATTTGAAAGGGGTCTTTAAAGTACTTAGGCCATAGTGCCTCCAAGTTTCATCATGATCATTCTGTCTCTAAATGTAAGAGGTTAAGCTTCATATTATCTTGCTTTAGGAATTTGTAGGGAAAAGAAATCCCTAGAGTAAAGGAGATGAGATTTCTTGGATTTGGATAATTTATGGGGAGTTACTTACAAGTTAAAGTAATCATATACATTTAATGAATCATTTGTTTTTTCCACTAAGAAATTGCATAAATTCCAAGTCCTAGATGTAGGTTAGGTCATATAATGAATATGGTCAATTCCTTTGGACCATATGATGACAAGAACTTTTGTGGATGATTTTTTTTTCAATTCCTTTGGACCATATGATGACCATAAAATGTTGCTTTTAGAAAGATGTAAAAAAAAACGCCATTACAATACATTCCCTTGGACAAAAGCCATCGAACAGACATATAGATCTGCTAACATGCTAGAATCCATAGCAAAAGACTACACATAAAAGAAATATGCCAGATCATCGAAAAAGATCATCACGTTCAGTATGGTCGAGAAACATACGTCCAAGCACCAAAATAGAGCAGCTAATCATGCAAGAATAACTCTGTTCAGATGAAGAGAGCCACAACTCCAATAGCTAGCGGCGCTAATGTGGAGTCCTCCCAGAAATCATGAGACGGTCAACATCACAATTAGATAACTCTGCCCTATATGAGAGTCTCAAATCCAATTGCCGACAACAAATAACGGGGAGGCCATTTCTCAGGAAAAAAGAACCACTTGACATCATGAAAACAAATGGGATCACAAAGGGATCAAACGCCAGACATTAGAAATGAGAAGATGAGAGTTATCTGACAAATTTCACAGAGTCCTTACGCAGATAGACTCCATCCACAAAGTAAGAGAGGTGAATACAACCATCCATCTCCCCCAAAGACGTTTTAGACAAAACATCAACATCTATGTTCAGTTCACGGTAGATGTGAGAGAAAGAGCAACAAGTTAACTCATCAACCAGTCTTTTGGAGTCATTTAGCCAGTAGAATAACTCTAGAAAACAAACCTGAGCTTTCTCTAATGCCGAATAGATAATCACTTGAGAATCTCCAGCCACATAAAGATGCTTTACACCCCATAGCCTTGAGGCAAAGAGGCCACTCCATAATCCCAAAACTTTAGCTCTAGTATTAGATCCCCGTAGCCTTTTCCTCAAAAGAGTCATAGGTTAGAATAAAGTCATTGTGGGAAGATACATGAATTTTATTTTGAGTAGTTTAGAAGTGGAAGAAGGGGCTTTCCATAAAATTGTTTTTTCTTTATGGGAAATACAACATCTTGTCTTATTCTTAGGCTAAGCATTTTGCTTTCTCAATGAATTGTACATTGTCTACATTTTTTCTTTGCCTTTTTATAAAGTGGGAGAGTGGTGTCTAATCTTATTTGTCTTTCGAATTTTTGATTTTTTTTTTCTTTTTGAAATTGCAAAGTGGTGTTTAATCTTATCAGTCTTTTAAATTTTTTCTTCTAAAATTGCAAAGCAGTGTCTAATCTAAAATTGCAAAGTGGTGTTTAATCTTATCAATCTTTCAAATTTTTTCTTCTAAAATTGTAAAATTGCAAAGCGGTGTCTAATCTAAAGTTACAAAGTGATGTCTAATCTAAAAAAAATTTGCAGAGTGATATTTAATGTTATCAGTGTTTTAATTTTTTTTTCTTTGCAAAGTGGTGTCTAATCTTACCCATCTTTTGAAATTAATTTTTCATAGTGATGTCTAATCTTATCAGTCTTTTGAATGGATTAGAATCGCACATTTTTCATTTTCTTTTTCTTTGCAAAGTGGTTTCTTTTTCTTTGCAAAGTGGTGTCTAATCTATCCATCTTTTGAAATTATTTTTTCATAGTGATGTCTAATCTTATCCGTCTTTTGAATGGATTAGAATCGCACATTGACCACTTGCTTATCAAACAAAAGAAAATATCCATTCCCTATCCACTCCCCTAGCTCAGGTCAGTCGGGTTTCCACCCGTTTTGCGAGTAAGATAAAAGAAAGTTAAAGTTTTTTATTTATTTATTCTTTATTTTTGATAAAAACTGGAAATTACTATTTTTATAATTTTATTTTTTCAGCAATTATAATGATATCTCCTCAATTAAATGCCTTAATTTAAAACTACCCAAAACGTGGAAATTACAATTTAACCACTCGAAATTAAAATTTAAGCAAAAATTGGTCTACCGGACTCTGGCGGGTTGAGGGCGTTTTGGTTAACGGTTATACTGCGCCCGCGTTTTGCCTTTGCGTTTCTCTTTAAGTCGTACTGACCATTAACACGCCGCGCCAAGCCTCTCCTTGGTCCACCAGCACCACCAGAATGACGCCTGAGGTAGGGCTCGGTGAGGGACGACTTTACCAGCTGTTTTCCCGATTTAAAGCAGGGGCGATCTGAGTGCCGTCCAATTACATCAACTTTTTTGGGTAGAGCTGTTTGAGCATCTTCGCCAGACACCAGAGATGTCCATTCAAATTATCTTTGTTCTCAAGTAAAGTAAAGGTAAAGCAGTTTGAGCATTTTCTCCGTCCGTGTTGTCGCATCAATATACATTTTCGTTGGGTACATCTTTTCGTGTTCAAGGATCAAAATTGAAGCATGACTGGCCAGTCAGTCAGGTAAAACCCGTGGAAGCATGACTGACCAGTGACTGGTGAGGCCAAGGGAATATTTTGTTTTGTTTTATGGGCAAGTGGTCATTATAAGATTAGACACCACTCAGAAAAAATGTTGACAATGTACATTTCTTTCAAATTCCTGACACAGGCAAGATGCTTCCTGTAGCATCTTTTCACAAGGCAAGATGCTTACAGCTTTAGAATAGACACGGTCACGCACAAGATGTTCAAACAATGGACAGCACTGCTCTTTAGAGTGCTTGGTAAGGGTTTAATATAATGTATATATAGTTGCACCGCTGCACACCAAACCTCCCACAATTTTGCTGCCTCCTCGCTTCTGAAACTCTGAACTCATCTCTGCATCCTCTGCATATTGCGTCCATAGCTACCATCTAATTGGTTTCTGTTTTCCAATTCGCAATGGCTGCATCCACCACAACTTCCGCCTCCGCCTCCGCATCCTCCACCGTTGCTCATTCCAACGACTATCCGTGGTTCACGGTCTTCATTAACCATCGCGGATTTGATGTGAAGAAAACCTTCGCCAAGTCTCTTTACAATAACCTTCGTTCAATTGGACTGAGAGCCTTTCTGGATGAGGACGAGTTGCAACGGGGATTCAATTTTCCGTCTCAAATCGAACGCGCCATTGGAACGGCCTTAGCCCATGTGGCGATCTTGTCTGAGAAATATGCAGAATCAAGTTGGTGCCTAGATGAGCTTGTAATGATGTTGGACTCAAATGCTCCCGTCATTCCAGTCTTCTACGGTGTCCCGCCGGCTGAGGTTCGGTGGACGCGGGGAAGGTATGCTGAAGCGCTACAAAAGCTGGCAGAGAAAAAATCTGATGAAGGGACGCTCAGATATAAGTCTGGCAAAGTTGAAAATTGGAGAAAGGCACTTTCTCGTGTTGCAGACATTAGCGGTTTCGAGCTGCAGGCGTCTGAGATTGGGTGAGAACTTAACCTTAGCTGTCGAGATGGTAGTATTTTATGTTTGATAAATAGACATAGATGTTTGTTTCTCACTAGTTTTGTTTATTTTCTTCTTAATAACTAGCAAGGAGGTGGAGATCGAAGTGCTCGATAAGTTAGTTAAACGTTTGTCGGAAATGCTGAAAAAGCCAGACTTGCACGTGGCCGACTATCCAACAGGGTTGGATGGCAAGCTGAAAGATTTCGAAGAATCAGTCCTGTTGCCGCTACAGAGAAGCGGGAAACCTCAGATCTCGGGGATCGTCGGGTTAGGTGGTGTTGGAAAGACAACTTTCGCAAAATATTTTTTCAATAGTAAGAAGATAGATTATCATAAATCCTGTTTTTTAGCTGACGTCAGAGATAATGCAGCCAAGGGATCCTTGATATCGCTGCAGGAAAAACTTTTGAGGGACTTGACTGATATGGATAAGGCCATAGACAATGTTGATGAAGGGATCGGAATGCTCAAAAAGCATCTCCAATCTTCCAATGCCATTTTCCAGAGAAAAGTTCACAATGTAAGCCATGTGTCCAAGGATAACACAATAGATAGTGTTGGTCACAATGTATGCCCCACTGACTTGGATAACCCAATACATAGTATTAGTGACAATGTATGCTTCACTGACTTGGTTAAACCAACCGATAGTGTTCATGACAATGTATGTCATGTGTCTAACGCCTCGGTAGACAATTTGAATAAGGTGGATTTACTATCGCCTGTTGATAAACCAAATGATAGTGTTGATCAAAATGTACGTGTTGTGTCTAACGCCTTAGTGGTCTTAGACGATGTAGACAATATGAATCAGGTACGTGCACTTTTGCCTGTTGATCTCCCCTCGGGTAGCTTGATATTGATTACATCTAGAGATGAGGATGTTCTCAGAAGCCCAAGAGTGGAGAAATCATCCATTTATAGGTTAACTGGTCTCAACCCAAAACATTCACTAGAGCTCTTCTGTTCTTATGCCTTCAACCAACCCTATCCAGCCCCAGGATTTCAATCTCTAGTATATGAGTTCTTAAAAGCTTGCGATGGATTGCCCCTCGCTTTGAAAGTATTTGGGGCACTGCTTTATGGAAGAGACACACCCGACTGGAAAGATGAATTGCGGAGTCTCCAACAAATACCCCAGGCTGAGATAAACAGGGCATTTATGATAAGTTATAACTCTCTCAATAATGAGGAAAAGCAGATTTTCCTAGACATTGCGTGCTTTTTCGCAGGACAGAACAGGGATACGGCCATAGGGATCTGGGACAAATCAGGCTGGAGAGGAAGACGGGGGTTTCAGAATCTCCAAAACAGATGTCTCGTGGAAGTGGACGGTAAGAATCAGATTCGTATGCATGACCGCGTTAGAGATCTCAGAATAGATATTGCTGAGGATTTGCCTCCGCGTCGTGTTTGGCGTTGGACAAAGGACGTCCTTGATAATAAACTGTTATCAGAACCTGTAAGTGTTCAGTCATTCAATCCTTTATAGATTATTCAGTAAAATCTCAGATCAATTCTTGAATGAACAAGTAATAACGATCGGTTTTAAACAATGGACAGGAAATACCCGTACGGGGAATTCGGATGGTTCGTGCTAACCATAATGGTGATGATAACGATAATGTATTTGACCTTCTTGATTATGAAAATGCTCTTGTTCAGCCATTTATTCATCCTTTATAGATTATTGAGTATATAAGTGTTAGTCATTCATTCAATATTTATAGATTATTCAGTAAATATCTCAGATCAATTCTTGAATGAACAAGTAATAGCGATCGTTTTTCAACAATGGACAGGAAATACGCATGCCTCTGTTTCATGTTACCCATAATGGTGATGATATAGATGATGTATTTCACCCTCTTGATTATGAAATTGCTCCTGTAAGTGTCCAGTCATTCAATCCTTTATAGATTATTCAGTAAAAATTTCAGATCAATTCTTGAATGAACAAGTAGTAACGATCGTTTTTCAACAATTAACAGGAAATAAACGTACGAGGAATTCAGATGGTTCGTGATAACAATAATGGTGATGATACAGATAATGTATTTGATCTTCTTGATGATGAAATTGCTCGCTTGAAAAGAATTTTCAGAAGAATGCGCATTCTTGATACTGAAAATGATCTCTTGGAACGCATTCTGAGGAGGGTGGAGTTACCAGATGTCATATGGCTACGCTGGGAAAAGTGCCCTCACTCTTGCCTGCCTTCTTGGGTTCCACTGAAGAATTTAAGGTTCCTACAAGTATCCAAGAGCCGGTTAAATACATTGTGGGAAAGGGTTGGAGAAGCACAGGTAAATAAAGTTTGTATGTTTAGTAGCTGTTACTGTCTGATCACAATATCTCGAAGGAATTCTAAAGGTTGTATGTTTCGTAGCTATTACTATGACACTATATTATATTATATTATATATATACACGGTTGAAACGCCTGAACATTTTGTTTTGGCAGGAATCTTTGCAGTTGCCAGTATGTTTGGAGGAGTTGTGGGCAGCGGAATGTGTGAAACTGACGAACATACAGGGGTTGGAACATCTGACAAAGCTTCGGAAGCTAAATGTTAGTGGCTGCTCTGAGTTAGAAGAGCTGACAGGTATGGAAAACTTGGTATCTTTGGTAGAGTTGAGTGCAGTCAGATGCGTGAAGCTGAAGAGCATAACAGGGGCGGCACAGTGTACAAAGCTTAGGAAGCTAGATGTTAGTTGGTGCTCTGAGTTAGAAGAGCTAAGTACGGAAAACTTGGTTTCTTTGGAGTCTTTGTGTGCTCCCGAATGTGTGAAATTGAAGAGCATACGGGCGTTGGCGCCACTGACAAAGCTTCAATACCTTAATGTCGCTGGGTGCTCTGATTTAAAAGAGCTGCCGAGTACAGAAACAATGGTATCTTTAGAGGTCTTGGGGGCAAGAGGATGTGTGAAGCTGAAGAGCATACCGGGCGGGTTATTGCAGTCCACAAAGCTGCAATTGTTAGATGTGGGGGGCTGCTCCGAGTTAGAAGAGCTAAGTACGGAAAATTTGGTTTCTTTGGAGTGGTTGTTTGCTGACGAATGTGTGAAATTGAAGAGCATACGGGCGTTGGCGCCGCTGACAAAGCTTCAATCCCTTAATGTTGGTGGGTGCTCTGATTTAAAAGAGCTGCCGAGTACAGAAACAATGGTATCTTTGGAGGTCTTGGGGGCAAGAGGATGTGTGAAGCTGAAGAGCATACGGGGCGGGTTCTTGCAGTCCACAAAGCTGAAATTGTTAGATGTGGGGGGCTGCTCCGGGTTAGAAGAGTGGCCAAATATGGAGAAATTGGTATCTTTGGAGGAGTTGTCCTTAGACAGATGTGTGAAGCTGAAGAGCATACCGGGCTTGGCACAGTGTACAAAGCTGAGGGAGCTAAATGTTAGTGAGTGCTGTGAGTTAGAAGAGCTGCCAGGCATGGAAACATTGGTATCTCTAGAGAATTTGTACGCAAACAGATGTACAAAGCTAAAGATCATATCAGGCTTGGCACATTGTACAAAGCTTAGGAAACTACAAATTATTGAGTGCTCTGCGTTAGAAGAGCTTCCCAGTATGGAAAAACTGGTATCCTTAGACGAGTTGCGTGTAGACGAATGTGTGAAGCTGAAGAGCATACCGGGGGTGGCACAGTGTGCAAAGCTTAGGGCTCTAACTGCTCCTCGGTGCTCTGAGTTAGAAGAGCTGCCAAGTCTGGAAATATTGGTATCCTTGACTCACTTGTGCGTACACGATTGTGTGAAGCTGAAGAGCTTACCAGGGTTGGCGCAGGCGGCAAAGCTTAAGATGCTCTGTATTAATGGGTGCTCTGAGTTGGAAGAGCTGCCAGGCATGGAAAAATTGGTATCTCTAGAGAGTTTGTACGCAAAGAGATGTATAAAGATCATATCAGGCTTGGCACATTGTACAAAGCTTAGGAACCTACAAATTAGTGAGTGCTCTGCGTTAGAAGAGCTTCCCAGTATGGAAAAACTGGTATCCTTAGAGGAGTTGCTTGTAGACGGATGTGTGAAGCTGAAGAGCATACCGGGGGTGGCACAGTGTACAAGGCTCAGGAAGCTAAATATCAGTGGGTGCTCTGCGTTAGAAGAGCTGCCAAACATGGAAATATTGTGTGGATTAGAGGAGTTGTCCGTAAACGGATGTGTAAAACTGAAAAGCATACAGGGGTTGGTGGAGTGCACAGAGCTTCGGAAGTTACATGTTTATGAGTGCTCCGAGTTAGAAGAACTGCCAAGTATGCAAACATTGGTATCTTTGGAGGAGTTTTATGCATATAGATGTGCGAAGCTGAAAAGCATAAAGGGCTTGGCACAGTGTAGAAAGCTTAGAGGGCTATGTATATATGGGTGCTCTGAGTTAGAAGAGCTAAGTATAGAAACATTGGTATCTTTGGAGGAATTGCTGGCAGACGGATGTGTGAAGCTGAAGAACATTAAAGGCTTGGCACAATGTACAAAGCTTAGGAAGTTAGTTGTTGGAGGGTGCTCACAGTTAGAAGAGCTGCCAGGTATGGAAAACTTGGTATCTTTGGTAGAGTTGAGTGCAGTCAGATGCGTGAAGCTGAAGAGCATACCAGGGGCGGCACAGTGTACAAAGCTTAGGAAGCTAGATGTTAGTGGGTGCTCTGAGTTAGAAGAGCTAAGTACGGAAAACTTGGTTTCTTTGGAGGAGTTGTGTGCTCCCGAATGTGTGAAATTGAAGAGCATACGGGCGTTGGCGCCACTGACAAAGCTTCGATACCTTAATGTCGCCCGGTGCTCTCATTTAAAAGAGCTGCCGAGTACAGAAACAATGGTATCTTTAGAGGTCTTGGGGGCAAGAGATTGTGTGAAGCTGAAGAGCATACGGGGCGGGTTATTGCAGTCCACAAAGCTGCAATTGTTAGATGTGGCGGGCTGCTCCGAGTTAGAAGAGCTAAGTACGGAAAACTTGGTTTCTTTGGTGTGGTTGTTTGCTGACGAATGTGTGAAATTGAAGAGCATAGGTGGGTGCTCTGATTTAAAAGAGCTGCCGAGTACAGAAACAATGGTATCTTTGGAGGTCTTGGGGGCAAGAGGATGTGTGAAGCTGAAGGGTATACGGGGCGGGTTCTTGCAGTCCACAAAGCTGAAATTTTTAGATGTGGGGGGCTGCTCCGAGTTAGAAGAGCTAAGTACGGAAAACTTGGTTTCTTTGGAGCGTTTGTGTGCTGACGAATGTGTGAAATTGAAGAGCATACGGGCGTTGGCGCCGCTGACAATGCTTCAATTCCTTAATGTCGATGGGTGCTCTAATTTAAAAGAGCTGCCGAGTACAGAAACAATGGTATCTTTGGAGGTCTTGGGGGCAAGAGGATGTGTGAAGCTGAAGAGCATACGGGGCGGGTTCTTGCAGTCCACAAAGCTGAAATGTTTAGATGTGGGGGGCTGCTCCGAGTTAGAAGAGCTAAGTACGGAAAACTTGGTTTCTTTGGAGCGTTTGCGTGCTGACGAATGTGTGAAATTGAAGAGCATACGGGCGTTGGCGCCGCTGACAAAGCTTCAAGGAATTGATGTCAGTCAGTGCTCTGATTTAAAAGAGCTGCCGAGTACAGAAACAATGGTATCTTTAGAGGTCTTGGGGGCAAGAGGATGTGTGAAGCTGAAGAGCATACGGGGCGGGTTCTTGCAGTCCACAAAGCTGAAATTGTTAGATGTGGGGGGCTGCTTCGAGTTAGAAGAGGTGGAAGGTGTTGAAGATTGTACATGGTTGGAGATGATTAATGTCTTGGGATGTCCAAAATTACAGTGTCCCGTGTGGGAGTAGTGCAGCAGCTGCGCGGAGCAGATGAAAAGCAAAGCCGAAGAAGCAGATACTCATTTTAAAAGGCGGTCGTAAAGTTCTTCACAGTGGGGTTTAATCACCTGGTCATGGCGTTGGTATTTATTTGTGTACATTTAAAGTTCAGTGTGTACGAAAAGGACAATTTGTATACAGCTTTTGTAATTAAAATTGAGTACCCTCTCGCTAAGCATTGGTGCACAGTGTAGTTCAGCAATTTTCTAATTTTCTTCATTTGGACTCATATTTAATTAATTCATTATTTAATAAAAAAGTTTTCCAATTTTATTTTCACTAAATTCCAGGATTTGTTTTCTATTAAGGCATAGCGATTTGTTTCATTAGTCCTAGCGGTTTGTTTTCTATTATTAGTCCATACATGAGTAGGGATTATATACTTTTTAATCTACCTTCAAAATATTGAATAGCAACCTTGATAATAAAAAAAAAAAATTATATGAAAGTTTAAAAGTGTAAATTAATTTTTATAATTTTGTAATTTTTTTTTATTGTCAGAGTGTATATCGTCAAAATATTGAATAGCATCGTTGATAAAGTAATTTTTATAGTTTTATATATTTTTTATTGTCAAAGTGTATAGAAATGGAAAGTAGATTTTAAGGATGCAAATGAATTTGTTGGACATGGAAAATAAAGTTGAAAACGAAATAGACATGGGCTATAGATGAGGCATCTAATAAGCATTTATTTGACCATTAATTTTAGTTGAAATTTAATGGCATATGATTACATTTTGTTTGGTTGTTAATTGATTGTAGTTTGTTAATGTTATATGACTTTCATTTTTTTGGTTTGATTTTTGTCAATATATTATGTAAGGAATTGTTAATGGTTTTCAATAGAGGATGAAGCAAGGTCATTTTATTATAAGTGATTTTTTTTTTGTTGTTTTAAACTTTTTATTTATAAGGTTTTTATAAATATAGCTTAATTTGTGACTATTATAATGATACTTTATCTGTGATTATATTTTTTTTTAATTTTTTTGTTACATTAAATTTTAGTAACTTTTTATTTGCAAGGCTCCTATAAGCAAAGCACGATTTGCGACTATAATGGTAAATATTCTGTAGAATCTATATATTTCTTTTGTGCCGACAAATTTTACTAACCTAGTTTTTTTTGCAAATAAGTTATATAACAAATATGATATTAACCAAGATTGGGATCTCTAAAACCTTATATGAGCATCCATTCAAACCATTGAGGTTGAGTTGATTTTAATTCTTTTGATGTTGAGTTGATTCTCATTTTTATCCATTTTTCTTCTTTGTTAATGAAGCCATGAAACTCCATGAGGTTAGGTCACTCATTCCCTATTTTGATGTAGTTGTCCAAATCTAAAAACCAATGAAACCAACTAGTGGTAAACAAACCTTTAACATCCATGAAGTAAGGTCATTATTTGAATATTAGATCCTTCTCTTCCTTGTTATTGAATAAAAACAGAAAGAACCAATGTCCACAAGCATAAATAGTGACAAAGATTTGAATCTATGGTTCTTGATGCTCATGTATCCAATCATGAACTGAATGAGGGTTAGGCCAAAAGCTTGTGAAATTTCCAACCAAACCTTGTTCATGTAGTATGAGGGATTTTCTCCTTGGTTCTAAGGGTGCAGGGACTTCATATACTCTCTTGACAGAACAAGATTGAGGGCACTTCAAATTTTGAGAGGAAGTGCCATTAACCAAATCATAATTCGTGTTTTGCTAAAGCGACCTCCATTTGGACAGTCTCAACAAAATACCTCTACAACAAGCGAGATGATCAACTTAGGAACCTATCAAAGAAAGATGGGGGGACATCCTTGCTCTAAATTCGATTGGTTATATCTTTTAGACTCAGTCTCCACCTGTGTATAAATGATTAGTATTTATTCATGTATTGTATTTTATTAATTATTGTTTTCAAATAATTTAAATGCACATAGTTAATGACATTGAGTGAATACATTCATGTAGAAAATTACTATAACAATCCCGTGTATGTTTATATTGAATCTAAATCTAGTTGTTTATTCTACATATATAATTCAATTGTAAATAACCAGCTTAGATCCAAATCCTAGGCTTTATCAAGTACTGAGATGGATCAAATCTCTCGAGGTGCAAACCTCTTCTTAGGTATCCATTGATTTGAGTCAAACCAAAAGACACATCTTTTTATTTAAGGTCCACATATAATATTTTATTATTAATATTTAATATTATTTATGGCCGACATAATATTTTTTATTTTGTTAGGAACGGACATTGCATCATTTCCCCACACATGGTTTTAAAACCATAGGCAAGGCCCTCCTACAACCATGGGTTGTTTAGGAGGCCTTGCACATGGTCTTAAAACCATTTGCAAGGCCCTCCTAAACCATGTACAATAAAACCATGGGTTGTTTAGAATGCCTTGCAAGACCAACATTTTTTTGCGGATAATTCAATTTTGTGTTTCTTTCTTGACCCACATTTTTTTTACGGATAATTAAATTTTTACTTTTTTATTGTTTTGTTAGGTAGGAAGATTACAACATATCCCCCATCTTAAGATTGTTTTTGTGGCCGACATTTATTTTGGCCTATTAGAAAATTTATTTTTTATTTGTAAAAATAACGTTACGAAAGTGATATTATTTTTTATTGTGTTACAAAATCTCTCCCATAATATTCACTATCACAATTATTTTTTGCCGACATGTTACAAACGTTACATCACGTTATAAGATCTCTCCCATAATATTCACTATCACTATTATTTTTTGCCGACATGTTACAAAAGGTACATCACGTTACAAGATCTCTCCCATAATATTCACTATCACTATTATTTTTTGCCGACATGTTAAAAACGTTACTAACGTTACATCATGTTTACAAGATCTTTCCCATATTGGGCTGTAGACCGCCTCTCGGCGCAATAATTGAATCAATATAAAAAAATGGTGTAGCAGAGGGGAGTCAAGAAAGTGAAAAACACACTTGCCCGAGGGGGGGGGTGTGGATTAGTGGTGATATTAGAGTCTTAGATTCTTCAATTCTGAGTTAGTCATTAATACTTTATGCACAACATTTAAAACTTAAAAGAGAACAAATGGTATGCAAAAAATATTATACACTTCACTTCTAAATAAATGCAAATTGTTATTAATATCACAGAATATAATTGCCAGCTACAACTGGTGCAAATGAGGCTTCAACCTCAGAATAACTTACAACTCCAACTATGATGTTAAGGCAACAACCTTAGGTTAACTTGGTTCAAACCTAACAAACTGTGTATTTCACCAAGTTTCTTCTCAACCAATTGAGATGATATTGGCCCAAACAAAACTCCCTTTCCTTGCCAATGTCCGACCAAAAATTAGATCTTCACAATTTCTCACCACAATTTCGCTGCTCCTCAATTTACCCAGGTACACAGCCATGCACGTTGTAACTCAATTATCGTTTGTTGTGGCTTGTTGCACCTCAGTTTACTTCTTCATATATTGGCTCGCTGCTCCTTCCTTTTCCATAGACTTGTAGTACGTTTGTTCCCTTCCTGATATTCACGTCATAATGCATACATGGAGATGACTTTTAACTCCTTTATTTATACACAAAATAAGGAGGCCGATATCTTAATTTTTATTTATACACAAAATAAGGAGGCCTACATCTTAATTTTTATTTATACACAAAATTAAAATGTAATATTAATTTTAGAACATAACTGAGGCCGACATCTTCAATTTTAATTTTATTTTTGAAATACTCCTCATCACACGCCACTAGTTCAAGCTAATAGCCTCAAGACCTGCTAGCATCCCTTACTGGTTGTGCAGGCTTATGTCTTCTATGCTTTGTGGGCATAGTTTAATCTTTACTGCGGGCATATTTTATTATGCAGCAGACACATTCTTTGTTGATTATTGATTTAGGGTTTCTAATGAATGTACTGATTTTTTTATCTATTGAACCTGTTGATTAGGGTTTTCGAATTTTCACTGGGGAATGTGTTATTCTGTGTTCATTTATTGCTTATGTGACGGAATGTGTGTTGATGTATTTGTAATTTCGAAAGATATTCTGATGAATATTATCATTGTACATTGTTGTACCCCCATTGGGGATGTGTGTTACCCCTTTACGCGATGTCTAAATTGTGTCTATACCTTGAGATACAACCTCCGTTGTAAGTCGGGGCAATGGTCCCCAATGTATCATCATGTAATATGTACTTGTAGTCTCTCTAGGAGAAGTGGGCTCCATGTGAGATGACATGTAGGCTCGAATGTTATATTTGGTTAGTGAATTGAAAGGGCATAAATTTGGGAGGCACTCTCCCTCATTTATACACTCTAAAGTGTGCATGAGAGAAAGAGATAGTCAGAGGAGGAGAGATAGATAGCTGATGAATACTTATTACAGCTTTTGATCATCTTACTATTTTGAAGAAGTTTGTGGGGTTTTCTCCTTTATGGTTTCCTTGATGAAAATATTTGTGTCTCATGTATCTTTTATATCTTATGCATTTTGTTATACTTGTTATTCTTTCAGATAAATATCCTAGATAATCTAATCAGATCTTAAGAAAATCTAACAAGGTATCAGAGCCTCTTTAAAAGAAGGCATTGTGCAACTGCATGAACTAGGGCTTCCTATTTGAAGGTGTTCTCTCCACGGATCATCAAGAAAGGAGGGACAGGATAAGCTGCCTCACTAGGGTGCATATTTTGTTGGTAACGGTTTCTGAATCAGAGAAGTTTCACTGTGTAGGAGAAATACAACTACAATGGCATATAATGAAAATTAGGGTTTCATGCCTGAAAACCCTAGAAGACTAAATTTAATCATCTTAGAACTTCTTGTTGTACATTGTATAAAAGTTTCATCCTCATATTTGCTATACTTCAAGAGATATGGTTCCTCCAAATCAGGGTTCCAACCACCTCCATAATACAACCATAAATAGGTGACCTAGGGAGATTTTTTATATCTCAGGATAGGAAGGTCCAAATGAAATTTCGCAAGATGTTGTAGGTAGGGCACAGACTGTAGTTTATATGGTATTCTTTTCAAAACCAGAATGTAAAACACTGACACGTGGAAGTCCATACAAGTTTTCTATGCTAAACAACCACCTTCGGAAATGCAACATAAGTCCCACTTGGAGAATCCATTTCTGCTCTAACCTATGGGGTTGGAAAGAGGACATATCAGGCTATCTCAGTGCGAAGTTTTATACTATAAGGAGCCGAAAATTCGAAGATACAGTAGAATAAATATCATACATTTATGTAGAAGAAATTGAAAAACTAGGGCTTCCTATTTTGGGAGCATCCCACCACTATTTTCAGAAAAGGAATATATTGGAAAACTCACCTTGAAAAAAGCCCATGTTTTTATCTAATCAGAATTTTGAAATTCCAAGTTTGGAAAATCATGGTTTCTCTGATAAACCCTAGACCAGTCAGCTCTAGAACCACGTTGAACACCTCAAATCGGTAAGATCTAAATATTTGTTATTTCCATTTGAGGTTCTCATTTTAAAATGACTAATGACACCCAACTTGATGAAAAGCTTGGTGAAGCTGACAACTTCCGAGTATGGAAGTATAGGACCTCCCTGATCCTTAAAGAAAATGACTTGGATTAGTATTTCAGCAAGAAAGTTCTAAGAGCCCGAGGGAGATGAGGCTAACGCTAGAGCCAAGAGAATCATTGCAGATTGTATTAAATATCATCTCATCCCTCATGTGTCATCCTTGAAGACACCAAAAGGAAGTGTTCGATGCCATGACAAAGCAATAGAGGAATATTAAGAGATTGTTAAAACCACCTTGAATGGCCTCCCAAGATCATGGGATTCATTCATTCGAGGAATGTGTGCCAAAAGGAAGTTGATTACCTTCAACAGACTCTGGGAAGAGTGCACACAAGAAGAAGCTCAACTCATAATAATAGAAGAGAAGATGGAAGCAACTAAAGATCGAGCTCTCACGATTCAAAGAAGATCCCTCAAGCGATGAGGAATATGAAGGACTCAACTCTTGAAGAACCTCTTATCCATATTAGCATTTGGATAAGAAATGATGGTGTTGTGAATGAAGAAGATGATGAAGCCGAAGGAGAAGTCTACCCACCAAATAAAGATAATTATTCAATTGTCATTTCATTATATTATTTGGTTGTCCATTTGTTTATATTGATTTGATGTGTTATGCATGTTTGAGTATTTGCATTTATACTACTAAATTGCACATGATGGGTAAGAAGTCAATGAAGTTGTACACCATTCCATTGCTACTTAACTAGACTAAAACCTCTTTCTTGGCATATTAGGATTAGTACATACTCTTAATAACATTGGGGTAGAAGGAATCTATAAGTTACCGTATGTGTACAAGATATGAATGAATGTTGTAGCATTGGCTAAAATAGTTGCATGGCTATGTGACATATATTTGTCACTATTAATATGTTTTGGAAATTATGAGATGTTTCTAATCATGCAACTGAACTTGACTTGTATATCGTTCCGAAGAACAAGTAATGATAGTTCAGAAGAGGAACCAGAAGCTTCCCAGGTTAGAGACACCGTGGCAAAAGAAAGAGCTTTAGAAGAATATAAAGAGAACGATAGATCCACCTCGAGAGATGAATACCACCTTAGGCACGAGAAATAGTCTAAGATGAAGAATAGTATGACGAGACTTCCAAAGAAATAAAGAGGCCTCGGACACACTCCAGTTATGTGACACTGTTGAGCGACATCATTGATGTAGAGCCTTCTAGTTATGAAGAAGTAGCTAAGAAGAAAGGGAAGGAGACTATGATTAAAGAGTACCAGTTGATCAAGAGGAATGATGTCTAGGATGTGGTGTCGAGACCTGAAGGGAAGTTCGTAGTGTCTTCCATATGGATCTACAAGATCTAGCATGCAGTAAATGGCAGCATCGTGGGATACAAGGAAAGGTTCATAGCACGAGGATTATCACAGAAAGAAGGCACATACTACAAAGAGACATGTGAACCAGTGACAAGGTACACTTCCATTAGATCCATATATACAGGTATGAGATGGCAGATACACCGGTTGACATCAAGACAACATTCTTGAATGGTGTAGTCAAGGAGAAAGTATATGCAGAGCAGCCACTAGGAGTTGAGACACATGGCATACAAAATCATGTGTGAAAATTAAAGAAGGACTTGTACAAGCTCAAAAGGTACCCATGGGATAGTACATACAGTTACATGATGAGCTTGAATATCACCTAGAGTGATGAAGATCTTAACCTCTGCTACAAGGTTGAAGACGAAAGCCTATAGAGGATGACAAACTCACAGATGGGTGCGAGAAGAACTTTTCAACAAAGTTCAAGATAGAGGATCTTGATATCCAAAGACCCTAGATGGATACATAGAATATTAGTAGCAAAGGAATCTACTTGTCACTCTAGTATATTATGTTTCAATACATAGAGTACAAAAGGAAGATGGAGAATGATGCTCCGCTTCAGAGGGAGTGACTGCAGAAGATCCTCAGGTTCGACATGGTATGACAGGATGGACAACTTATTGATGGCCCTAGGATTTACGAAGAGTAAAGAGGATTCCAACCTTTACTTCAAGGTTGAAGGCGGAAGATCAATGATGCTCCTATTATATGTCAATGACCTGTTCCTGACAAGCAAAGAGAAACTCATTAAAGATGCAAGGAGGAGACTTGCTATAGAGTTCGAGATGAAATACTGAGGGATGATGCACTACTTCTTAAGCATGGAGGTGTGGAAGAGTACATATGGAGTCTTCCTTGGTCAAGGGAAGTATACAATAGAGATCCTGAAGAGGTTCGGGATGATGGACTGCAAGGCAATACCCACACCCATGGCATCGAACTTGAAGCTACTTTGCGATGCTTCATCAGAGTCAATTGATGCCATGACATATCGTCAGATGATTGGATCATTGATGTACCTGACGAACACGATACCAGACATATGCTTTGCTGTGAACACCTTGATCCAGATCCTGATGGATCCAAGACAAGTTCACCTAGTTATTGCAAAGCATATATTGAGGTACCTAAAAGGTACAGTTGATTATGGGCTCATAAATGACGTGAATCAAAAGGTCAATCTACTGGGTTATGTTGATTCGGGCTGGGATACTAGTGCTTTAGATAGGAAGAGCACTTCAGGGTGCTGCTTAAGTATGGGATTAGGCGTGCTCTCTTGGTTTAGCAGGAAGCAGTCATGCGTGGCAGTGAGTACAGCCTAAGCAAAATATGTCATAGCGTGTTCAACTAGTTATGAGGTAGTATGGCTTATGAAGCTATTGTCTGATTTGTTTGATATCCATTTAGAGGTGGCTTGTATATTCAATGACAACTAGAGTTGTGTGAAGTTGTTTGAGAACCCAGTGTTCCATGAAAATTCAAAGCACATTGAGATGAAGTACCACTATATTAGGGATATGGTGTAGAGAGGAGTAGTGAAGCTCCAGTATGTTGCGATGGACGAATAGATAGCTGATGTGTTGACCAAGCCATTAACCAGAACGAAGTTTGAATACTTCAGAGAGAATCTTGGTGTACTTTAGATTGAGGTTATTCCCAAGGGGAGGTGATGGGTTCGGAAGGCGCATATGCATAAGAGCAGTTCTCACATGGTGATAGGTGTGTCCTCCCATGGTGTAGATGTAAGGGTTGTGGTCGATATGTGTGCATCTGGGTTGTGCTTCGAGTGGCAATGAAGTGATCTGAAGACGACGAGACGATAATAGGGGACTCAGGTTTTGCAGAGGCATATTATCAGTCCTAGGATGCTCCTTCAGGTTTTGCAGAGGCATATAATCAGTCCTGAGAGGTTTTGCAGAGGCATATAATCAGTCTTGGGATGCTCCTTCAGGTTTTAAAGAGGCATATAATTAGTCCTGGGAGATCCTTCAGGTTTTGCAGAGGCATATAATCAGTCCTGGGATTCTCCTTCAGGTTTTGCATAGGCATATAATCAGTCCTGGGAGATCCTTCAGGTTTTGTAGAGGCATATAATCAGTCTTGGGATGCTCCTTCCGGTTTTGCAGGGGAATATAATCAGTCCCGAGAGATCCTTCAGGTTTTGTAGAGGCATATAATCAGTCTTGGGATGCTCCTTTAGGTTTTGCAAAGGCATACAATTAGTTGTGGAAGATCCTTCAGGTTTTGTAAGGCAATAAGTCCTAAGCTATACCTACTTGATGATTTGAAGATAGACATGGAGGCTATGCCTACATCCAACATGAAAAAGGGCCGACACTGTAGAAACTTTTGATGACAGATAGTATGGTACGATTATCAAATTATAAGAAGATGATGGAAGCAGTTATGATGAAGACTCTATGACTCCGTGATGATGACGATACAATGAAGACCTGGACAAATGTGTTGATGACCATGTAGAGAAAGAATACCTTCCTATTTATGAGGGAGTGTTGATGTATTTGTAACTTCAAAAGATATTTTGATGTATATTATCATTGTATGTTGTTGTGCCCCCATTGGGGATGTGTGTTACCCCTTTATGGGAAGTCTAAATTGTATCTAGACCTTGAGGTACAACCTCCGTTGTAAGTCGGGGCAATAGTCCCCAATGTAACATCATGTAATATGTACTTGTAGTCTCTCTAGGAGAAGTGGGCCCCATGTGAGATGACATGTAGGCTCGAATGTTATATTTGGCCAGTGACTTGAAAGGGTATAAATAGGGAGGCACTCTCCCTTATTTATACACACCTCATAGGCTCTCAAGTGTGCATGAGAAAAGAGACAGTCAGAGGAGGAGAGACAGATAGCTGTTGAATACTCAATATTACTGCTTTTGATCATCTTACTATTCTGAAGAAGTTTGTGGGGTTTTCTCCTTTATGGTGTCCTCGATGAAAATATTTGTGTCTTGTGTATCTTTTATATCTTATGCATTTTGATGTACTTGTTATTCTTTCAGATAAAGATCCTAGATAATCTAATCAGATCCGAAGAAAATCTAACAAGGCGTTTACTTCATTGAATCATGTAGGATGTTGATTATAGTAGTCACTGATATCATACGTCTTCCAAGATTGTACCGGGTTTCCATACTCCCAATGATCTTACATAAGTTTGAACCAACGTTGATAGTGATTGCTTTGAAATCAATGGCAACCAAAATGTCCAACAAACTCCCCCTTTGGCATTGATGTCAATATGTAGCTCCATTAATAGCTCTCCCACTGACTTCCTCCCCCTTTGACATCAATTACCAAAGATTCATCTGAGATAGGCCTGTTGGTGGTCCCGTGGCCACACTGGGTGCCAATCTCATAGGACACCCAATAAACTTTAATGCAACATTTAATGTAGAAGGGAGATAACTCCCATCTTTTGTCTTAGATACTCAAAGGTATCTTTAGGCAAGGGTTTTGTGAAAATATCAACAATTTTTTCTTTTGTGCTTACATATTCCAGTTTTACCTTTTGCTCACTGACTTGTTCTCGAAGGAAATGGTACTTGATTGGGATATGCTTAGTTTTTGAGTGCATAACTGGATTTTTAGAGATACTTATAGCATTGGTATTGTCACAATAGATTGGTGTAGGCTGAATTCTATTGACTTGAATGTCTTCCAAGGATTGTCTTAACCACAAAATCTGAGTGCAACACTTAGCTGCTGCAATATATTCAACCTCAGTAGTAGACAATGAGATAGATATCTACTTTCTACTTAACCATGCTATTAAACAATTTCCTAAACAAAATGCATTTCCACTGGTGCTTTTTCAATCATCTAGAATGTCTGCCCAATCTACATATGTGTAGGATGAAATGTCAAATGTTTGGTCATTGGGATACCAGAGTCCAAATTCAGAGGTACCCTTGAGATACCTAAAAATTCTTTTGACAGCTGTTGCATGAGATTCTTTTGGACATGATTGAAACCTAACCACCATTCCAACAACTTGCATGATGTCTAGCCTAGAGGTAGTTAAACAAGAAAGCTTCCAATCATTGATATGTAAAAGGTGTCATCAACTAGTGGAAGCTGATAATCTTTGCTGAGTTTGCAATTTGTTGTCATGGGTGTACCTACGGGAGCACAATCAACCATCCCAAACCTTTTGAGCATTTCCTTGAGATATTTGTACTGATATATACAAATACCTTTTGGTGTTTGAGAGATCTGTAATCCAAGAAAAATTGACAATTCCCCAATCATAGACATTTCAAATTCTAGTGCCATTGACTTAGCAAAATCATGGCTTAATTTATCATCATTACAACAAAAAAATGATGTTGTCCACATAGACAACAATAATAGAAGCCCAGTCTTCTCTGTTTTGAAATAAATGTTGCTATTTCCAGTGCATATTTTGAAACCTTGTTGAAAAAGATACTTGTCTAACCGTTCATACCAAGCCCTAGGGGCTTGTTTTAACCCATAAAGCGGCCTTTTCAGTCTCCAAGCACAGTCCTCCTTTCGAGGAAGGTTGAAATCATTAGGTTGTTCAGTGTAGAATTATTCATGTAAATCTTCGTTCAAGAAGGCATATTTCACATCCATGTGACACACCTTGAAATTTTTGTAGCATGAGTAAGAGAGGAACATTCTGATTGCCTCCATTCGAGTAACGGGAGCAAAGGTTTTGTCGAAATTAATTCCTTCAACCTGTGCATAGCCTTTGCAAACAAGTCTAGCCTCCTTCCTTAATATTTCCCCTTTTTCATTCATTTTATTTCTGTAAATCCATTTAGTTCCTATGACATTCTTGCCTTTTGGCCGCGAGAATAATTCCCAAGTGCCACTTTTTTCAATTTGTTCAAGTTCTTCCTGCATGGCTTTATTCCGATGTAAATCTTCATATGCCTCATCGAAATTTTTTGGTTCAATTTTGGATAGTAACGCCACGTTTCTTCTTGTTGTTTGTCTTAGTTGCATTCCTTCATCTAGGTTTCCAATAATAATATCTTCTGGATGGTCTCTTCTTACAGATTTGAAGTAGGGATGATAAGCCAGTGATTTCTTACAGGTTGAAGAAAGATCTTGTTTTTTTTTGGCATTTTTTCTTGTTCCTCTTCTGTTTTTACTGTTTCAATTTCATCTTGTTCATCAAATGAATCACAATCAACTTCTTCTTCTTCAAGATTTGGTGACAATTCTTCATCCACTCTAACATCCATGCTTTCAACCATTCTCTTTAGTCGATTGTTGTAACATTTGTAATCCCTTCTTTCTGTTGAATATCCCAAGAATATTCCTTCATCAATTCTGGTTTGAAATTTTCCCAAGTGATCGTCATTTATTTTGATGTAGCATTTACTTCCAATTTTTTTTAAATGTTCCGCTGAGGGTGATCTACTTGTCCATAACTCATACGGAGTCTTGTCACAATTTACTCTTAACTGGGATCTATTCAAGGTATACACAACAAAATCTATTGCTTTTCTACATAAAGTTTCTGCCATTGTTGCTTCCAACAACATTGTTTTTGTAGCCTCTTGAACTGTCCTGTTTTTCCTTTCTATAATACCATTTTGTTGGGGGAGTATTAGCCATACAATATTGCCTTTTTATTCCATTTTCTTCTCATTTTTTTTTGAATTTAGTCGACGTGAATTCCCCACCAGTATCTGATTTGAGGCACTTGATATTGAAACCATACTCAATTTCCACTTTAGATTTAAAGAGTTTGAACTTTTCAAAAGCTCCAGACTTAGTTTTCAAAAGCATATTTTCCTAGACATTGCATGCTTTTTCGCAGGACAAAACAAGGATACGGCCATAGGGATCTGGGACAAATCAGGCTGGAGAGGAAGACAGGGGTTTCAGAATCTCCAAAACAGATGTCTCGTGGAAGTCTACGGTAAGAATCAGATTCTTATGCATGACCGTGTTAGAGATCTCGTAATAGATATTGTTGAGGATCTGTGTCCGCGTCGTGTTTGGCGTTGGACAAAGGACGCCCTTGATAATAAACTATTATTAGAACCTGTAAGTGTTAAGTCATTCAATCCTTTATAGATTATTCAGTAAAATCTAAGATCAAATCTTGAATGAACAAGTAATAACGATCGGTTTTAAACAATGGACAGGAAATACCCGTATGGGGAATTCGGATGGTTTGTGGTAACCATAATGGTGATGATAACGATAATGTATTTGACCTTCTTGATTATGAAAATGCTCTTATAAGTTTTCAGTCATTCATTCAATCCATAAGTGTTCAGTCATTCATTGAATATTTATAGTTTATTCAGTAAATATCTTAGATCAATTCTTGAATGAACAAGTAATAACGATTGTTACCCAATATAGATGATGTTAACCCACTACATGGCCTACACCACCCAAGGACACCCATGCACGACCCTCATTTGACCCACCCCTCTATTTATAGCTTTTTTTAGGGTTCTAAGCCCCTGGTCAGGGCTTTAGCCCTTTCTCAATTTTTAGCTCTTCTTAGGGTTTTAGGCTCCTTTGAGGGGTTTTAGCCTCTTTTTGGAGGCTTTAGCCCCTATGAAAGATATTTAGGCTCTTTTTAGGGGTTTTAAAGCCTTTTTTCATGCTTTTAAGCCTTCTTTAAGGGTGTGGGGGTCAAATGGGGTCAAATGAGGGTCGTGCATGAGTGTCCTTGGGTGGTGTAGGCCATGTAGAGCTGAGTGAAGGATTTTTTGGGTGAACAGATGATGTATTTGACCCTATTATTTATAGAATTCCTCCTGTAAGTGTCCAGTCATTAAATCCTTTATAGATCATTCAGTAAAAATCTCGGATCAATTCTTGAATGAACAAATAATAACGATCGTTTTTCAACAATGAACAGGAAATACCGAGAATTCAGATGGTTCGTGGTAACAATAATGGCGATGATAGAGATAATGTATTTGATCTTCTTGATTATGAAATTGCTCGCTTGAAAAGAATTTTCAAGAGATTGCACATTCTTGATACTAAAAATGGTCTCTTGGAACGCATTCTAAGGAGGGTGGAGTTACCAGATGTCATATGGCTACGCTAGGAAAAGTGCCCTCACTCTACCCTGCCTTCTTGGGTTCCACTGAAGAATTTAAGGTTCCTACAAGTGTTCAAGAGCCAGTGAAATGCATTGTGGCAAAGGGAAGGAGAAGCACAGGTAAATAGAGATTTGTGATGTTAAAGCTTGTATGTTTAGTAGTTGTTACTGTATGACCACAATATCTCGAAGGAATTCTAAAGGTTGTATGTTTCGTAGCTATTACTATGACACTATATTATATTATATTAGATATATACACAATTGAAACGCCTGAACATTTTGTTTTGGCAAGAATCTTTGCAGTTGCCAGTATGTTTGGAGGAGTTGTGGGCAGCAGAATGTGTGAACCTACGAGCGTACTGGGGTTGGAGCATCTGACAAAGCTTCGAAAGCTAAATGTTAGTGGCTGCTCTGTTTTAGAAGAGCTGCCCAGTATGGAAACATTGGTATCTTTGGAGGTGTTGGCAGAAGGACGCTTAAAACTGAAGAGCATAGTGGGGTTGGCAATACTTGTCAATAAATTTTTAATGACGGTTTCAAGTTTTTCGTGTTTAACTAATTTTGCTGAGTGTCAATTTATTTTTAATATTATATTTAAATGTGAATAAATCAGAGCAGAAGACTAATAATACAATTAGAAACACAAAATATAAATAAATACAACATATACACAGAAATACAGAAGTCTAGCATTTATGTGTTCTTGGATTAACTGAAAATTAAGAGCGGCCCAGGAGCGAACCCAACACAATGGCCAATAATTGTTAGCTAAGTTTTAGTAGTTAACATAAGTATTACAAATTTTGACTGATAATCTAAATTTATAAAGGTCAAATTGACGTTTCAAATATTTTTTTATCTGTCAATATTGACGTGTTTATCTAAAACTTACATGTCAAATATGTGTAAAAATGAAATTGGGAAGCCCGGCCCATAGATCCATGGATCTGCACCATGGCATGATGGTGTATGCATGGCCCCTGAAGGACCAAAATTTATTATCGTGAAGTATCATGCGCGGGCCCATGACGGGACGGAAAGGTGTTAGCGGAAGCCTGAAGGTCTGTTCACCTTGCCATAGGAGGGCTAGACGAGATCAAAAGATTTAGATCTCCGGGAGAAAACATGGCACTTCTAGACAACTTCGTTTGGTATTTATTTGGGCGAGTGCTAAGCACCCCGCTGCAGACTCTTAAAGAGTCTGCCAGTCGGTATGCCCATCAATATGACATCCTTATGCATATGCGCGGTAGCCATGGGAATCTTGATGAAGAGCATGGGCCCATGCGATTTGTGGTCAAACATCTATGCATATCATCTATCAATACCATGGGGCCGTAAAACTCTTATTCCATCGGTCGTCCGTTTCTTGTGTAGGCCCCGAGCAGGCCTGGGCCCTCCTTCTGAACTTAGAGGTGTACATGACTACGTCCTTCCTTATGAAACTCACAGACGTGCCATAGTGCCTATTCATTTTCTCTCGTCATTTTATGGCCATGCATATGGTCAATATGTATGCCATTTTAAATGTCATAATAGGTGGCAAATTTAAATTTGAATATGTCCGCTCAGGTTGAATTTGCAAAAAATTATTACCACCCCTATGCGCTACTTCATGAGCAAAATATAGCTACAAACAGAGAGCAGAGGAAGGCGTACATAAATTCTGAAGAACAACTTCACACAAAGGAGGGCGTAGATAAATTTTTAGAAGAACAATTTCACCCTCTCCGAGATTTGTTGGGAATGCTTCCATGTGAAATCCAAGTTTTCAATGTCATTTTAATACAGAGCAAAAGAACCAAATGTAGTTCTGTACATACGCCAAATATTACACCAGACGATGAGGAAGATCATTTGATTGTTGAGTGTAATTTGTCGTCGACTCTTCACCAGATCTGTTGTTGTCTCTTCACCAGATCTGTTGTTGTCTCTTCACCATTTTATCAAAAAAAGTCCCATAGCTAACAGGTTAATGTGTTTTTGTTATGCCCTTCTTTCTTTCAAAGAGCTATTTATTTTTGCATACAGGAGTTTAATGTTTTTTTTGTTATGCCCTTCTTTCTTTCAAAGAGTTATTTATTTTTGCATACAGTTTGTGGAGAACGGCCCAGGATTGATCTAGGAAGCTATAAATGCCAGAGACACTTCATGCTTCTTGAAATCGCAATAGCCTAATGTTTTAAACTCATACAAATTTTGGGTTCACAGAGTCACAAGGGTTGTGCTCCATAACATTTTATGTCTTGTTGTGCAAAAGTGTGGAAATTTGATGAACAGGTTAGTTTATTGAAGCATGAATTCTGCCAGTGCGATATTCAATTTATCTTTTTGGTGGTCTTATATTTTCTGAAAGTCGTTTGGAGTATGATGAGTCTTAGAGGAGATCTTCCAAGTTAACAATATGGACAATGATAAGACGTAGAGAACTCTCTTCTCTCGGATTTGAATTATACATATTTTTAAATGAAAATTTGACCACGATTATTATATATAAATGAATAGTGTAATTTTTTAAAATTGACAACCATGTGCATGTAAAGAGTGATTTATCTAATAATTTAACACCTAAAAGGCTTTGGATTACTCGGACTGGTTCATCACGTGAAAGAAGTGTATAGTAACCTTCGGATTCAATGTTCTATCCTAAGTATACAAAATAAATGGAGGTGTAGCCATTTTTGTAAAGTATTTTAAAATAGTAGGTGTTATTTCATAATATGTAAAGTATTTTAAAATAGTGGATGCTTTTTGTTTACGGTTTTATTTCTTTTATGAATAATATTTTCTATTTTTAATTATATATATAATAAAAGGAGATATTTTTTTATTTTAGGTTAGGTATATATTTAATATTAAAAAGAATGATAATCACCATTAATTATAGTTTTCAAAAACCAATAAAAAGATAATATAGATTATTATTTTAAAAAATTCATAAAAATTTTAATTTAGATTTATTTCTTTATTATTATTAAAGATGGAAGAAAAATAGTTTATTTGGATATTGGTTGGCAAACTTCAATTATAGATTTAATCATGAGTTAATTATATTTTTGTAAAAGTAAATATTATTTTTATCACAATGCTGGTAGATTTTATAAATATATTAATAAAATAAAAATTAATCAAATATTTATATGAATAAGAGTTAAAAGAATTAATAGAAATGTAACAATGAGATTGTGAACATAAAGCTATAAGAATTGATATTGTTTATAGATAGTGAGAAGTTGACATATATTTTGTAATATATAGTAGAGTACAAATTTATAATTGCAATGAGATTTATGGGTATAAAAATGATGAATAATTTATTAAAATAAAATATTTGGGGAAAATATTAAATGTTAATGGAAAATTGATATCCAAATATCTTTACAAATATTGCCACATAGTTTCTTAGAAGAGTGCTTACAAGATGGTGTAGGATTAGATGACACTTATGAGATAGGTCATATGTAGAACACTCTTAATTCTACACAAGTGAGTAAATATTTTGGTTTTATACATGAAATCTTATGTTTTATTTTTGTATTGTTATACAAGTGATCTTCTTAATGCTATTAAGAATTCTTAGTTTTTTAGTTATGTTTTTTTGTCATCTATAGATGAATGAAGAAACTAGAGGAAGGCAACAAATCTTGAAACACACAAAGCTTACACCTTTGATTCTAAGTCAAGTTGGATTTAGAAATAGACTTGCTTGGTTGAGTCATATGCAATCCAACAGCATTGCTAGGAGGAAGCCACTCAAAGTAGTTGTCATCCATAGAAATAGTCAATATAAAAGGTAGCATAACTACTACTAGACTATTGTGTGTTATGGAGCTATGAAACATATCCTTTTTTTATAATAGTTTAAATCTCTATAGTATGTATTTAGGATAAATTAATCTATTTTTTAGACTGTTGTGTATTATGGAGCTATAAAACATATTTTTTTTAATAATTAGTTTAGATCTCTATACTATGTATTTACAATTAATTAATCTATTTTTTAGCATTTTTCTTGTCATTTTATTTTTTTGAAATATGAAATCTTATTTTAAGTTAAAGTATTTGAATGTTTTATTATCATTTTAATCAAATATTATTAATTAAATATGTAAATTTCTAAGTTTTTTTTTTAAATTTATTAATTCTTTTAAAATTTAAATTTTATTATATGTTTCAATTTTATTTTTTGAAATGTTTCAAATATTTTTTCAATTTTTGTTTAATTGATTTAATTGATTTTTTTATGTCGAGTTTAAAACATGTGGATCTAGATCAAATTGAAATTAAAAGAAAATAATAAGATTGAATTATTAAAAAAAAAGTTAAAATAAATATAATTTTTTTATGTATTACATAATTTTTAGTGTAGTATTATATCACTATTATTGTAATTTTGTAATAGGTATGATTCATATAATGTTAATTTGTAACACTAAAAATTATGTTTATTGATACTTATAGTGATCAATAAAGTATGTTTTAGCTTATTTATTAATTTAGTTTATTTATATAAACTAGTCACAAAACTTTGTAACTCAAATCAATAAACAAAATCTCAATTAATTAACACACAAAATAATTTTATGAATTATTTTTTATTACAAAGAATTATTTTTTATTTAAATTAATTATCATGAACATAATAGTTTGACCTCTTAAATTATTTAATACAAATTTTTTTAGTTTAAAGTCTTTATTAAAATGTTTTAGGATCTTTCCCTTTACATTATTCTTTATATCCAAAAATTCTTTATATTTCATTCAAGAATGTTAGAAATATAATTTACACTTTGTTTAAGTAAGTGCTTTTTATAATATTATTTTTTTAGTAAAATAAATTAAATTCTAATATAAAATAAAATAAATTCTACTAGAATATACACCAGTGTATATAATATAAACACTACTAGTGTATACACTACTATATTGTAACTAGATATATAGGCTAGTGTATATACTAGAATATACACTAGTGTATTCTAGTATATATTCTAGTACACTAGTGGTGTTTATATTATATACACTAGTGTATATTCTAGTATATACATTAGTGTATATTCTAGTATATACATTAGTGTATATACTAGAATATACACTAATGCATATATTAGTGTATATTCTAGTATATACGCTTGTGTATATACTAGTTACAATACGGTACTGCATCAAGCAGTGTATACATATTCAAGTATATACACTAGTGTATATACTAGAATACACATCAACATATATACCTAGATAATATATTTTAGTATCTAACTAGATATATTTTAGTATCTAACTAGATATATTTTAGTATGTACATTATAATATACTTCGGTATATACCACTATATAATAATTAATGTATTGTTAAAAATCCAAGCACTAGTGCATTGTAGTGTATATTCTAGTATATACACTAGTGTATATATTTTATCACCACTGTATATACTAAATATATCACCAGTGTATATACTAGACTATACAACCTAGGTGAATATACACTGGTTCTAGAATATATATATTCTAGTATATATCACTAGTGTATATACTAGAATATACATTAGTGCTAGAATATATACACTAGTGTATACAGTAAAATATACACTACACTATACAATAGTGTATATTCTAGTATACATTAGTGTGTATACTATAAAATATTTTAGCACTAGTGTATATACTAGAATATATATTACTGTATATACTAGCACTAGTGTATATAATATATATACTAGTTTATATTATAATATATTGTAATATACATCAGTATATATACCACTATATAATAATTAAGTATTGTTGAAAATCCAAGTATTGTAGTGTATATTGTAGTATATACACTAGTGTTTTTAGTTAGTATATACACTAGTGCATATACTAAAATATACATCAGCGTATATACCTAGATAATACACTAAGGTATATTTTAGTATCTACATTATAATATACTATAACATACTATAATATACATCGGTATATACCACTATATGTAATAATTAATGTATTGTTGAAAATCCAAGCACTAGTGTATTGTAGTGTATATTCTAGTATATACACTAGTGCTAGAATATACACTAGTAAATATTCTAGTATATATTAGTGTTACAAATTAACACTCATGTAAATTCACATTGGAGCATTATTGCATTCCAATAAAATATTGCAAGTTACAAATTAACACTAATGTATATTCACATTGGAGCATTATTGCATTCCAATAAAATATTGAAAGTTAAAAGTTAACTCTAATGTATATTCACATTGGAGCATTATTGCATTCCAAAAATTACATTAATGTTACATTGGTATTTCGGTATATACACAGTTCTTTAGTCAAGGTATATACCAAGATGGTGATGACGACGACGACGACGATGATGATGAAGATGAAGATGGTGATGATGACGACGACGACGATGATGATTGTAATGTCCCCAAAAATTGAACTAAATTTTTTTTTATTAGGCTAGTAAAAACTACCTATGTTGGACATTATTGAACTTGCGGAATATAACGTACACTAAATGTACCACTCTTTGGTCGTAACCTGTTCTTATGTCCTATCCTCTTACTTTTAGTTATGATTATTAGTGTTGTTTTTAAGATGTCATGGATCTGATTATTAAGTTATTCTCATGTTTGTACATTGATGTGTATGTGTTAGTTACTTGGTTATATACTTCGTTCATTTCTGCATATGTTTACTTGTTATTTAATTGGTTCTAACTTAATTTTGTTCCTGGAACTAAAGTGGGTGGAGTGGAAGGATTCATTGTCCCATGTGACTATCTGAAAGGTAAAGTGTCTACTTGTCTAGCAAGCTTACTTAGTTATGTTCGAACTAAGGCACCTCTTTCATTCTATGCAGATTATACTTAGTGACAGAGACTTGTTTAAGGAGTGTTGAACGATTTGATCATTAAAACACCTACTAGTTTTTTTTTTATGGTTTCTTACAGACTCAACTTGATAATGAGGTAATTACTGTAATGTCCCCAAAAATTGAAAAAAAATAATACACTAGTAAAAACTGCCTAGGCTGGACATTATTGAATTTTGCGGAATATAACGTACACTAAGTGTACCACTGTTTGGTCGTAAGCGGTTCTTACGTTCTATAATCTTACTTTCAGTTATGATGGTTACTGTGTTTTACTTAAGATGTCATAAGGCTGATTACTACATTATTCTTATGGTTATACATTGTTGTGTATGTGTAGTTACTTTATTATATGCTTTGTTAAATTCAACATGTGTTTACTTATTATTTACATGGTTATAACTTAACTTTGTTCTTGGAAACAAAGTGGGCGGAGTGGCAGGACTAGTTCTCCCATGTGACTATCTGAGAGGTAAAACTTCTACTTGTCTAGCGGGCTTATTTAGTTCAGTGTGAACTAAGGCACTCTTAACTTGTTTACATGCAGGCGTACTACACTCACCGCTAGTGATACCTACTTATCATTATTATTGCTTCGTACATACTTGGTTTAGTGACAAGGTAATCACCACGATTATTTCTTTTAAGACCTGGAATGATTATCTAAGTGACGCCTACTGTTCATTATGAGTTCTGCTCAATTGTTCATATTTTAACCTATATGTATTTCATATTTATTTTATTAAGAGTATTAACATAACTTGTTATTTCTCTTAGCAGGTTTACAAACCATTATTAAAGATCATTTCTTGGCTTTATGTAAACAATGTTTACCATGGGATAATTCATATGCCATGGTTCTAAGCTTAATACCCAAGGAGAAAGATAATCCAAGGTTTAAAGGCTTAGCGCCTAATGTACACAATGCATATAATATGCTATACCTTGCATTAGACTTTGGGGTAGCGAATATATACCAAGGTCTACATTACACATTAGGGGTTTTAACACTATGCAAATGGGAAAAGGTGGCAATGATAATGGACATTAGGCTGGTGCCATTAATGCACCCTGGAGTTCATGGAAGCCCAATCTTAGGGCTTGGCTCATGATGGACTTTGGCCATTTTCTTTGTTTTGTTAGTTATTTGGTCTCATCTCTACGCAGTGGGTGAAGGCGACTTCGAAGGTAATGAAGGTATGGTAGTCATTGTGGTTTTTACGACATTGTGGTTTGTTTGTTTTCTTAATTCGGCTTCCATAATTTTCATCCTTCGTTGCTTGAGTTGTGGTTGCAGGTGACAGGGCGACGAGGAGATGTAGGATTCGTAGATGTGATTGCGAGTCATGGATTGATATATACTATGATGTATACCAGTATATACACTAGTGTATGGTATATACATTTCACTGGTATATATACCAGTGTATATACAACAATGTATATACTAGATATACACTGATGTATATACTATTATATACATTGGTGTATGGTATACCAATATATACACTAACTGGTGTATACCAATGACATTGTCATATGTTACGAGTGTATGTATATGCACTGATGTATACACTGATATACCGAGATATACCGCGATATACCGATATATACATTGATGTATATATACCGGTATATACATCTATGTATATACCAATGACACTAGTGTATGGCATATACATGGATGTATATATCGTATATATGCATTTTTTCCTTCTGTATATGCACATATACAGAAGGAAAAATACGCATATACAAAAGGAAAAATGTGCATATCAGAAATGCAAAAATGCGCATATGCGAAAGAGAGCTTCTGTATATGTGCATTTCTACCTTTTGTAAAGGCGCATATATAGAAGAAAAAATGTGCATATACGAAAGGAAGAAATGTGCGTATACAAAAGAGAGCTTCCATATATGCGCATTTTTCTTTACGTAAATGCGCATTTACATAAGGCAAAATGCGCATATACGGAAGCTCTCTAAAGTACATGTGCATTTGTGCCTTCGTATATGCGCACTTCTACCTTTCATAAATGCACATGTACAGAAGGAAAAATGCGCATATACGAAAGACATAAATGTGCATATACAGAAGACAACTTTCGTATATGCACATTTTTCCTTCCGTAAATGAAAAATGCGCATATACGGAAGCTCTTTTCCGTATATGCACATTTATGCCTTCTGTATATGTGCATATACAGAGCTTCCGTATATGCGCATTTATGCCTTCCATATATGCACATATATAGAAGGAATAATGCACATGCACATATATGGAAGAAAAAATGTGCATATACGGAAACTCTCTTCCGTATATGAGCATTTTTCTCTCTTCCATATATGCGCATATACGGAAGGAAAAATGCGCATATACGGAAGAAAGCTTCTGTATATGCGCATTTTTCCTTCCGTAAATACGCATATACTGAAGAGAGATTCTCTACATATATGGAAGAGAGAAGCTCTCTTCTGTATATGTGCATTTCTGCCTTCCATATATGTGCATATGCAGAAGGTAAAATGCGCATATACGGAAGATATTTTTCCTTCCGTAAATGTGCATTTATGGAAGGTAGAAATGCGCATATACGGAAGAGAGCTATGCGCATATACGAAAGAGAGAAGCTCTCTTCTGTATATGCGTATTTCTGCCTTCCGTATATGCGCATACAAGGAAGAGAGATTCCATATATGCACATTTTTCCTTTCGTAAATGCGCATTTACGGAAGGCAAAAATGCACATATACGGAAGGTTCCGTATATGTGCATTTCTGCCTTCCATATATGGGCATTTTTCCTTTTGTATATGCGCATTTCTGCCTTCCATGTATGCGTATATACAGAAATATGCACATATATGGAAGGCAGAAATGCGCATATCTGGAAGAGAGCTTCCGTATATGCGTATTTTTCTTTCTGTATATGCGCATTTACGGAAACTCTCTTCCGTAAATGCGCATTTCTTCCTTTCGTAAATCTACATATACAGATGGAAAAATGTGCATATACCGAAGCTCTCTTTTGTATATGTGCATTTGTGCCTTCGTATATCCACATGCACATTTACGAAAGCTCTCTTCCGTATATGCACATATATGGAAGGTAGAAATGCACATATACAGAATAGAGCTTCCGTATATGCGTATTTTTCTTTCTGTATATGCGCATTTACGGAAACTCTCTTCCGTAAATGCGCATTTCTTCCTTTCGTAAATCTACATATACAGATGGAAAAATGTGCATATACCGAAGCTCTCTTTTGTATATGTGCATTTGTGCCTTCGTATATCCACATTTCTACCTTTCATAAATGTGCATATACAGAAGGAAAAATGCGCATATACGGAATCTCTCTTCCATATATGCGCATTTCTATGCGCATTATGTCTTTCGTAAATGCGTATTTTTCCTTTCGTATATGCACATTTACGGAAGAAAAAATGCGCATATACAGAAGCTCTCTTCTGTATATACACGTTTCTGCCTTTCGTATATGTGCATATATGAAATGAAAAATGCGCATATACAGAAGAGGGATTCCGTATTTGCGCATTTTGCATTCCGTAAATGCACATATACGAAATCCCTCTTCTGTATATACAAATTTCTGCCTTTCGTATATGCGCATATATAGAAGGAAAAATGCACATATACGGAAAAGAGCTTCCATATATGCACATTTTTTAGAGCTTCTGTATATGCACATTTTTCCTTCCATATATGCGCATTTAAGGAAGGAAAAATGCGCATATATGAAAGCTCTCTTCCGTATATGCATATTTATTCCTTCCCTATATCCACATATACGAAACGCTAAAAGCGCATATACGGAAGAGAGATTTCATATATGCACATTTTTCCTTCCGTAAATATGCATTTATGGAAGGAAAAATGCGCATATACGTAAGCTCTCTTTCGTATATGCATATTTATGGAAAGAAAAATATACATATATGGAAGAGAGGAAGAGAGCTTTCGTATATGCGCATTTTTCCTTCCATAAATGCCCATTTACAGAAGGAAAATGCGCATATATGGAAGCTCTCTTATGTATATGCGTATTTCTGCCTTCAATATATGCGCATTTTTCTTTCTGTATATGTGTATTTCTGTCTTTCGTATATGCGCATATACGGAAACTCTCTTCCATATATGTGCATTTCTACCTTCCGTATATGAGCATATACGGAAACTCTCTTCCGTATATGTGCATTTCTGCCTTCCGTATATGCGCATATACGGAAGATAGAAATGCACATATATGGAGAGAGCTTCCATTAGAGGAAATTTCAACTCAAAATGGGCTTCCTAAGAAAAACAATAAAATAATAATTAAAATAATGAAATAATATTTATTAATTTTGGAGCAAGAAAAGAAAAACTACTTTCTTTGTTCGTATTTTCGACATATCTCCTTGTGATTTTACTCAAATTTCAATTGAGAGAGCTCCCTGGATACGAAATTAAATTCCACATCCAACAAGTACCCACTCGACATACCTTTGATAGACCCCGCTACCCAAAAAAAATCATCATCATGTTTTTTTGGGTAGCGGGGTCGATCAAAGGTATGTCGAGTGGGTACTCGTTGGATGTGGAATTTAATTTCGCATCCAAGGAGCTCTCTTGATTAAAATTTGAGTAAAAACACAGGGAGATATGTCGAAAATACGAACAAAAAAAGTAGTTTTTTTAATGATACCTATCCCCAAATTTATATTAAAAAATTGTTTAAGACCTATACGGTATCTCAAATTTAAAGCAATTTCATTGGCTAACACATGATGACATGGAATTTTCATTATGGTTAAAAGGCCCATTTTGAGTTGAAATTTCCTCTAATGTGTATATACACATTTCTTCCTTCCATGCATGCGCATTTATGAAATCTCTCTTTTGTATATGCACATATACAGAAGGTAGACTCTGCGCATATATGAAAGAGAGCTTTCCTATATGCACATTTTTCCTTCTGTATATGTGCATTGACAGAAGACAGAAATGCGCATATACAGAAGTGAGCCTTTTGTATATGCACATTTTTTCATCTGTATATGCAGATTTACGGAAGGCAAAAAATGTGCATATACAGAAGCTTCCTTCCATGTATGCGCAAAGTTTTCCTTCAGTAAATGCGCATATACAGAAAGAAAAATGCGCATATACGAAAGCTCTCTTCCATATATGCGTATTTCTGCCTTCCGTATATATGTATATATGGAAGAGAGTTTACATAAATGCTCCAATTATTTCCTCAATTTGAATGGTTGCCTTTAAATCCCAAATTCGGTCTCTTGGTGACTGTTTTTATCCCTATCATTTCATATTTGTTATATTTCTACAATCTGGTTTGAATTTGTTATACTTGTCATAGAATCTTTCATCATTTGTTGTCATAGAGTGCATGAAATCTCTTTCCATGTGGCACACATTGTCTTCTAGTCTCTTCCTTTTCCATGGGAGTTGTACTCTCCTTTACTAATTCGAATTCATTTTCTCATTATATGTTATTTGACACCACATCACCCTTAAGTAATATTACATTACCCATTTGTCCAAATTTGGATGAAGCTCATGCCATGTGTGTGGAGAATCTAGTCACCCAAAGGCTCCACAATCCTCCAATAATATGGAAGATTAGTATATGAGATAGAGAATTTTATTTGAATAATTTGGAACACTTGTGTATATTCTAGTATATACACTAGTGTATATACTAGAATATACATCAATGTATATTGCTAGTATATACACTAAAAATAATAATTGCGAAATAATAATTAAAATAAAGTTTGAATAAAGATTGCTAGCTTCCTATACTCTAATTAAAAGACATATATTTGCAATTCCTACTATATTAATGGATAAAATACACATAACCACTTATATATAGATAGATAGTTTTATTTGCTTAATTTGGAACACCAGTGTATATTCTAGTATATACACTAGTGTATATATTAGAATATACATCAACGTATATTGCTAATATATACACTAGTGTATATTCTAGTATTTATACACTAAAAGTAATAATTAAAATAAAGTTCGAATAAAGCATGTTAACTTCTTACACTCTAAAAAAAGACATATATTTGCAATTCCTACTTGATTAATGGATAAAATACACATAACCACTTAAATATATAGATAGAGAGTTTTATTTGAATAATTTGGAACACTAGTGTAGGAAGCTAACAAGCTAACAATAGTCATTGTAGAGAGTTTTATTTAATTAGGGACATGACAAATAATTTTAACACCAATGACTTCAATCCGTGGTTACTTCAAGTGTGACTACACTCCAAGTTTGGGGTTGGATTTAATCTAAGGTTGACTTCTTGGCACCTTCTTGGTTGAATTAAATCCAATGTTTACTTCATGGTTGAATTCAAAATATAGTTGACTTCAATCCATTAATAATACTATGGTTGATGTTAGTATTATTGTTAATATTAATGTAAAGTTTATTGTCAATATTAATATTAATGTTAATAACAATGTAAATATGATGAATGTTATAAATGATTAATGTTAATGTTACATTTAATGAATGTAAATAGGATTAATGTTAATATTAATGAATGTAAATATGATGAATGTGAACATTCATTAATGTTAATAGTAATGTAAGTATGACGAATGCTATTATTATATTGTTATTTTTTGTAAGTTGCCATTCTATTAAAAAAAAAAATAGTGGTACATAGAAAATTACAATACTGAGAAGTAGTTCTACTTATTGAAAGTAGTCATAGAGTTTCGGAAAATCCTGGGTCCTCCCTCCAGGAGAGAAAACAGGTTCCCAAGAATGATACCTTCCCTCCGGGAAGGAAAAAAAGACCCCCAAAATAATCCTTAGAGTAGACAAAACAAAAATGCGAGTCTAGAGAGAACCTGACCAACATTGTCCAAGATTGCAAAAGCTGGAGGCTAAAGAAAAACCTATGTAGTTCTTGCAAAAAAAAACAGAGAGGCATGGAGAAACCTGCTCATGGTTTGAAATACTGTTCCTCTTCTATAGGGAAATTGTAACCAGGGAAAACTTGTTGCGCCGACTTGCTGGAGATGTTCGTTGGTTTGTCGCTGGAGGTCGTCTTTTCCTCTGCGTTGTTGGCATCCTCATTAGAACCTGCCGGTGGTCGTTTTGCTGGGAGGGGGTTCAATTTTCTCATCAGGACATGATTGTAAGTGAATTTTCTGGAAGGGAGCGTGGAGGCTCGGGTTTCAGGAGCAGATATGGAATGAGGGGCTGAGATGGTGGTTGGGGGAGAAACAGAACTTGAGGGATCGTTTGCTGAAGGACTTGTGTGTGGAGTGGGATGTAGAGACTGGGCTTGAGGTTGAGCAGGAGGGTGAGCTTGAGTTGGGCAGAAACGGAGGATGATCCCGATGAATAAATTTTTGAACACCCAGAAGTTTCGTCGTCGCTCCAAAGTTATTCCTGGTGCGCCACCAACCCCTATAATTTTGTCCTCCCAATCATTAGTGACTCTTCGAACCTCTTTCGATATGTCCATATCAAAACCTTCAGAGTTAGCGTGAGAAGATAGATGAATTTGACGCTCTGTTTGGGCGTTTCTGCCTTGCCGGCCACGACGTGGAGTCCCACGCGGTCGGCTATCCATTGTAAGGTGGTGAGAGATGTCGTTAACCTGCGCTGAACATAGAATTTTAGAGTGAAGCAGAACCAAATGAGTAGAGTCACTATGATCTTGAATGCAAGAGCTTTTGCAGCAAGGAATGTAACAAGTGTCTTTGTTCATGACACAAAGGGTGGTGAAGAGGTTGGCGCACTGATCCAAGCACAGTGAATGAGAGTTAATGTTTCCTTGCAGTGAGGTGATGACAGAAGGCCCAACATTAAACTCACGCGGTGATGGGGGTGGCTATGTCAGCCTCCCCCATGTCACTAGTGCTCTGGAAAGCACCCGCATCCGAGTGTTATTATTATATTGTTAATATTAATGTCAATATATTATTATTATTGCCAATATTAATGTTTATTATTATTGTAATATAATGTTAATATGATTAAGGTTGTTAATAATTAATATCAAAGTTTTTTCATATTATCAATATTTTGTTAATGTTAATATTATTTAATATTTTTATTAATTAAAATGTATTGAATTGTTGTATTATTATTATTTTAATATTAATTAATTATTTAAAATTATAAGTGTCTATATTAATAATATACCAATATTAATCTTAATATTATTTAATTATTTAGTTATTTTATATATCACTAATAATTATATATTTACTTTAAATCATTTGAATAAAAATATATATGATTTTTAAATCATTGTGTTAAGAGGTGCTTTCTACAACTAAAATGAGTGAGATGTGTCCCATGTGTAAGGCTAATGTGGCACATATTGGTTCAATAAGAATTAATAATTATAAAAAGTAAAAAAATAAAAAAACTCATAACATGTGGGATTATAATTAAAAAAATAAAAAATAAAAAATATTATACTCATTGCACTAAGAGAAGCTATGTGCTCTCCAACCCAAGATCTTGTCACCTTAGTCTTGTTAGACTTAAATAAAAAAATAAAAAATTAAAATAGCATAGATCCATTTAAAACCCGGATCTATGAAGTAACTAGAGGGATCCAAATGGTAAAAAATGTACATCTCAAGAAACTGGATTTCTTTGGGTGCTTAATAAATCCAGGTTTAAAATGAATCTATACTAATATATATCACTTAAATTATTATACTTACATGGGAGAAGTTTCAATAGAAACAAGTGAAAGTTATGTTTTAAGTTATATATATTCAAAATGGGTTATTAGTGTTAATATTATTTAATATTTTTATTAACTAAAATGTATTGGATTGTTGTATTATTATTATTTTAATATTAATTAATTATTTAAAATTTTAAGTGTTAATATTAATAATATACCAATATTAATCTTAATATTATTTAATTATTTAGTTATTTTATATATCACTAATAATTATATCTTTAATTTAAATCATTTAAATAAAACTATATGTGATTTTTAAATCATTGTGTCAAGAGGTGCTTTCTACAATTCAGATGAGTGAGATGTGTTGGCACAGGTTGTTCAATAAAAAATAATAATTGGGCGGTCGCACGAAGTTGGTTCCACTTTTTGGTGCCACTTAGGAAATCAGAAACGCACTTCCGAAATGCAAATCAAGAACGCATATGCGTTATTGATGGTACGTTTGGAATAACCCGAGCCCAAACACAAGGCTAAGGTTCATGGAAATGTATATCGCATATGCGTGTTGTAATGCCAAAATATTGCATATGCGATATGGAACATTTACAAAACGCATATGCGTTTTTTATTGCCTTGATTATTGCATTTTTTATTGCCTTGATTAGTACTTGAACTACCCAACAAATGTGTTATACTTGATCGGAATGCCAACAACTCTTAGAAATGGACCTCTCAGATGTTTTGGAGTACACCCGCAATGTCAATCATAGTAGGTCATTCTTTAGGGGATTCGTTTACACATAGAAAACCCACCCTTGTGAGTTCTCTGACGCAATTGATATTTTAATCTTCTTTAAGTGTTTGTACCAGAATGAGAGAGGGACTTTAGTAATGTATTTGGTTGTTGATTTATCTGCATCTATTTTCACTCTATTAATATTAAGTGAATCATATGGTTGCATATGTATATGAATTTATTCCATATGAAAATTAATGTGGTTCATGCTCATTCTTAGCTTAATTGTAAGAATAGCTCATGGCTAGGATAAGTTAGGTAGAAATGCATTCTACATCTAAAAATATATCTACATAATAGGGTCTTAAAATATAATAAAATCACAAAAAAACGTACACATCCAAACGACAATTGGGTCCACATAATAGTCAAAAGTGCCATCACAAATGAAAGAGGTTCTAATTGGGACCTCCGATTGGACACTTTATCCTTGTTGATGAAGGGTCATTTTTCCCTGTCAACGCATCTTAAGTGGGCCAAAATGTCCACTATATCAAGAGGCATGAGCTTCCCAAATCAAAACTAAGGATCCTAGAGTGTTGGGTAGGAAAATTTAATTATGCATAAACATCCAACCCTCCCAAATACAAATTAA
>LPNX010567492.1:1228257-1269540 GCA_001517045.1 Pseudotsuga menziesii
TTTTAAATAAAATAAAATATTAAAAATTTATATTCAATATTAATTATTTTTAACTTAACTTCATTTTATAATTTTTTAGTTGAATTTAACAAAGACTTTCATTTTGTAATTTTTTTATAACTTAACAATGACTTTCAATCTTTTCATATATATTTCAAAAAAATATTTAAATATTAATTAAAAATAAAAATAAAATATTAAACACCAATTGCAAAACATTGAAATTAAATACAATGCATTTCTTAATCAATAATAAAAATAAAAATATTAAAAACCAATTACATAAACCCTAAATTGGGTGCACTTTATTTTGGAATTAATTAAAATACATTTCTCAATCAATAATAAAAATATAAATATTAAAAACCAATTACATAAACCCTCAATTAAGCAAAGTTTTTTTTTTAAAAACAAAATTAAAACACTAAGTATACACCTTTCAAATTTCACCAATCTTAATTTTTTTCCACATACCAAAACTAAATGAATAAGCTATGCATGGCTAGAAAATAATCTAATTTTTTTAATATACCATATGTTATTCATGTAGGTCTTCTAAATTCACCATAAAATAACTGGACATAAGATAATAACTAGAATTTAAATAATAACTTAAAATGAAATGGATTTTTGCTAAATTGTTAATAACTCTTTTTTTTCGAGGGTGGATAAGATTTTAAAAGTGAATGTTGGGTTAATTAGAATACTAGCAACAATCATATTAAATACATTAATAAATGTTTTTATTTGAGATTTGGGGTGGACTACTACTTATACTTTTTCATTTACGAATAAGGATGAGACAAGTGTACAGTTAAGATTGATTAAAAGAATATAAAAATATCTGATAGTTGGCATTGAGCCTATCACCCTTTCAGCATATGACCTAAGTGAGAACATTTTAATTACCAGGTTCATGTAAATTTAATTAATAGTTGTATTAGTGATGCAATATACTTGAAGTGAAGTTAAGAGTTTAGAATATTGAAGTTAAGTTAATAGTTGTATCTAATAGTTATCCAATATAACAATGATTAGAGTTGAAATTAAGCTAATAGTTAAAGTAAAAGTTGTGATTGGAGTTGAAGGTAAGCTAATAGTTGTATCATCAATTGACTTAAGCTCATAATTGTATTTAATAATTGAATAGTTTTATCTAATAATTGAATAGCTAATAGTTGTATCTAATACTTGTCCAATATAACAGTGATTAGAGTTGAAATTAAGCTAATATTGTATCTAATAGTTGATTTAAAAGGTAATATATCAATAATCACAATTCAAGTAAGAGTTGTGATGGAGTTAAAGGTAAACTAATAGTTGTATCATCAATTGAGTTAAGCTCATAATTATATCTAATAATTTAATAGTTTTATTTAATAATTGAATAGTTGAAGTTGAAGTTTAATTTTTGAAGTATTACTAATTAATGTTAACTAAGCTATTTTTTATTTTTTTTAAATTATTAATTTGGAATTTTGGACTACATGCATAAAATCAATGTAAAGAATACACTTGTATCATTATAATCCATAAATTACAAAGCATAAATAACTCCACCCAAAATTCTAAGTTATAAACATATACATCTAATTATTATCAACCTAATTATTCTTTTATAAATGCCCTGATTACACTAATACAAAAAAATTAAATTGGATATGGCTAGCTATATTATAAAGTGAACAAATATGGTGCCAAATATAAATTCTCATTATTCAATTTATGAGCGGAAAAATAGGGGTCATGCTATTGTAATGTAATTGTTTTTAAATCTTTTCTTGAACTCCATTTCCATGGAAAGTTTAAAACCTGCAATACTGTTTTCTTCAAAATTACGAGAACAAATTTGTATTTCAGAACAAATTTTTATTTTAAATAGTAAACATCTTAAAATAACCAAGATCCAGTGATTCATAGACGGAAATCTAATATTATTTGTGTTAATTACATTCCTGAAAAATTGATAATAATTTCTCTTTTTGAATTTATTTGGATTTAGATGACATTCGTAACAAATTTAGTTTATTACTTTGAGTAGCCAATGGCCATAGTGGCAATGATGAATTACAGGTTCGTTCGCAATTGAGCCAATTTATTATGACTGCCATATATGCTAAATATGTAATGGAACTGTAATGAACATATATAATTCCACCATATAATTAACTGACCATATTTAAATATATTCCCTTGGAAGCATATTTGAAAATTAAAGCGAGTAAAGGAATTCGAGTATGACATTGATCATGGCGTAAATGTAAAAATACATGAGCAAATTTTACAATGGCATTGCAACAATAGATAATCAATTGTAAGTAGAATTCATTAATAATATGTATCTACCAGGCACAATTCTTTGAACTTGCATGAACCGACCTTCTTGGTATTGAGATCACTAGTCGAATGTAATTCTATGAAATTGCATGAACTGGTCTTCATGGTCTTCCAATGGCGAGTCTAATGTAACACGAATACAGTGAACCCATTTGAGAGGAGAGGCTACCCTATTCCATAGCACATTAACATCAGAAGGCGAAATGTCAAATTCTCTGCACAGAAATCCAAAAATACAGTTCGAAATTGTATTGATCCAGTTGTTGGTTGCAAAATTCATGTCCCCAATTCCTGTAACAATTGCTTGTCTAACCAAAGATTCGATCGCTTGCAACCAGATTTTGATAGCTTCCAACCGGATTGCTTGGATCCGTGAATGGAGTTAATCCCTTGGGGATCTCCACAGATTTACAACACAGAAAGGAGAAGAGAGGATAGGAATCAACTTGAGAGGCGATCAAATCACTAAAATGAGGCGATTGGGTTTTCATGCAATTGGATAATAGCTGTTGTCGAGGAATAATAGTGCGATTTTGTTTTTGGGAAAGTGTATGTTGTCTAACTCTTCTCTTCCTCAAAAAATGAAAACAACCAGAGGTTACCCAAGACTATAAAGAAAAAACTCAGACTGAGCGAGGACGCAGGCAGGGAGTTGTTGTGAAGGAAGAGAGATGACATGATATAATATATAGGTAGTGCCACAAGGTCAACTTCGAGGAACGAGGGATTCAAACACGGTATATGTTGTTATAATGTGTACTGTGGACCACTTCAAATCTATTCATTTCACTGGAGCTACATGCCGGCTTTCCCAGTCGAGTCTTCCGTTCCGTTGCAGTTTCCCGAATATGCAGGTTGTTCGAAGCCTCCTCCGCTGAATTATCAGCCATTGCTAAAGCTTTTTCATAGGTCTTACTGTCGAACCCAAGCTTGGGCTTCTCGGGGAAAATATATCTGAACAACGAAGTGAAAAGCAAAATCCCGTAAAGATAAAGGGTTCTCAGATGTAAACTCACCGTGGCGTTATCGGCTGAAAATCCCACAAATACTTTGATTTCTGTAAATGAATCTGAATTCACTAAACCCATGGAAGTAGATTCAATGTTGTAAAACTGTACAAACTGCTTGGCAATGAATTTGGACGAAACTCACTTCATGGAAGGATCCGGGCAGGCTTCAAATTTGAAGCCTTCACAGCCCTTCAAAGGCCATTTTAAACGTCATAGAAGGCCACAAGGAATTTTATCATTTTATCATGCAAAAAAAAATTAGTTTCATTTCCAGCACTTCAATAATCAAATTGAGTAAGCCTCGGTAAATTTTCAATAGAAGGGCAACTACATAATTTGCTTATCCAAAGATTCAGTGGACTACGGGAGAGTCTGGACTTAGAGTCTTCCCAAGTGCCCTTGAATAGTCGGATCATGGATGAGGATCTTAGTCCCAATCGACACAGACCACAATGGGCCACTAGGCTGCCTAGTGCAAGTTCAAGTCGGTGAGTCAGGATTGTGACTCAGGGTTCGATGTTCACTTTCAAAGCATTTAATGGCATTAGCATGCATTACTGATTCACCAACTTCATTAAATCTTGGTATTAGATGATGCCACCTGCCAACTTGATTTTCCATCTGTCATCTTATTGTTCACCGAGTCAGGTGATCTCACAACTTACAAGTCACTTGAGTATTTGAGTATATGATGTGAAATTAAATACTCATATGAGTCATATCTATGGATGGTGAATTGATTTGATAACCCTCCACTGTCAAGGTTCTGTAAGGAAAAACTAATGGTGTTGCTTTTTGGGTTACAACTTACAAGTTGCAATTTACAATGCATTGAGCAATCTTTACTAGATTTGAACCTAACATGGTCCAATGCATGGTATGTAAGTTTCCAGACCAAGGTTTCGCCCAGTGCTATACATTTCTATTATGACCACCACAAGACTGGGATGACGGATCTTTGGTAGTAGGCTAGCAGCACGTCGAGGCTTTGTTTGTGCTCATGAATCATATCCTATACTAGTTAGTCTAGGATTCTAGGATTTATTCCAATTTCCATTCATTTACTGGGGTCAGAATCATTTGAATCAACACTCCCAGTCTCCCACGATCTACCTAGGCTGCTTAGTCTACCTATCTCATCGGTGGAAGGGGGTTAGGCAGTAGAGACAAAGGCAACTGGAATGGATGACCAGCCAGAGAGAATGGTTGTACAATATGCATATAGTCATCTCTAAAAGAAATGAAATAATTTGTCATATACCTAACTGAATATTGTCATTACTTAATTTGCCGGGATGGTTACACAGTAACTCTTGTGCCTGAGCTGTTTATGAGGGTTTCCTATGTCTACAATGGCTACGATTTAGAGAGGCCCGTTCCCTTCATTATAGCACCAGTGGGTTTCTCCTGCAAATATCGCTATTACATCTTCCTCCTCACTCACCTCACCTTTCGACTTGAGTTCTCTTCTTCTTCTTCTTCTTCTTCCCGTGGGATCTTTGATCTACGCCATGAGCGCCCTCATAACGAAGAATGATCTCTAAAAGTCTCTAGAAACCTTGTGAAAACAATACCCAGTTTTCCCTCACCTGCACAGATATATCTATTGTAATCATGTGAAATACACAAACATGCATTTGCCTACCTCGGGCAAGGTAAACCAACTCAGGAGCGTCGGGATATTGTGGAATTGAGATGGCATTGCTTCCAATTGTCTTTCTGTAGAAGGAAATGGTTGCACACTCTAATTCATCGTTGTCTTCTGCAGTGGGAAACTTGAAGGTTCCACCTTTTTCACAGGTGGGAGCAAGAGAAGCAAAGGTAGAACGTTGGGTAGGCTAGATTGAGCTTCCCCAAACTTAAAGAGATTGGTGAATTTTGTGGAAAAAAACATTATTTTGGGTTTACGAGTATAGGACAGTCGGAGGTCAGGACTCAGACTCTCAACTCTCGAATTCTATGCTTCAGTGTCTCCCTAATTTCTATTTCCTCCAGAAGATTATGCAGAGCTAAGCTGTCGACTTGGTTGTCGTGAATTTACAGGTATGTATAGAATTTTACACTTGTGTAACATTTTATATGTGGATAAAATTTAAATGTGTTTCTTGTTGGAGTTGCTTTTGGTTATATAACTATAAGTGTTTAAAATTTCTCCATCCAAAATGTTGTTTGAAATTTGTAATGTATTATGCGATTGCGTTTCCGCCAGACTAAGTCTCGAATACTTAATAGATGTAACCTTAAAAAACCCAGTATTAAAATGAAATCAGAACCAAAATAATGTATACTTTTCATAGTCCAGGACCACAACTTCATTTGGGTGGAGGAGCAAGAAGAAAGAGCCTTGTATTTGAGATCCAAATCTGTCAATTTCATTTTTCTGCCGTGAATTGTAAAGATTAGGTTGAAAGAAAGAACAATATTTGAATATAAGTGTTTGAATTGTTCCAATTTCCTTAATGAAATCCAATAATTGAAAGGAAAAATATTCAACAACCGACATTGTAAATGTTGTAGACTCTGACCCTTTCATTTTCCTGTCAGCCTTCTAATAATGGAAACAAGAAGTACAAATTGTCTACCAATATATCTAAACAAGGGAATCCCTTCAGGGACGTTCATGAATGAGGGACTCGGAGTGCAATGATCTAGCGAAGAACATGATTTCAATATCCTTGTTGTCACAAACCTCCCAAATGTGTGTTTATGATTCGTCTTCGTTGTTGACTTTGGTAGAAACTAGACACCCAACTTGTAGTGATATTTGTTGGAGAATTTAAAGTTCTTCCACATAGTGGACTAATAAATACTTAACCTTTTCGATAGGGCTAATAAACTCGATATAGATTGGAGGGACTATCCATAATCTACCTAAAATTGGGGATTTTGTTTGATCACTTCGAATTGGGGTATAAACTCGATACACATTGGAGGGACTATCCATAATCCACCTAAAATTGGGGCCTTTGTTTGATCACTTTGATTTGAGCATGTGGGGAGGACATGATTCAATTCTAAAAATAAGTGTTGAATTTAGGGTTAGTAAAAAGTTTCTCTATGAAAACATTAGGTATTACATTCTAGGGTTTTTCTTTTAGGTAGGCCCAATCACACTTGACCAATAGAGCCACCATAAAGCTGAATTATTTCACTGGCAGAATTGTCCCTTACCTAAGTTCAATAAACTATATGCTCCAGGACCATGAGAGTACATGGTTTCCCTCACTAATTCCATGTAAATGTTGAATCACTCCGGATTTCTTCTTATTGTCATCTTTTTTCTGTACACTGTTTTTAATAAATAATAATATTTTGTTGTACACTTACAATTTTAAATAAAAAGAATAATTTATTTTTACATGTCAACATTGAAGGGTTCAATTTCTCACAACCCTTCAAAGTGAAATAGGACCCTACCCTTCAAATTTGATCCTTGGATCCGGGAAGGAGCGGCAATATCTAGCCATTTTTTCCATCGCTGAATTTGAAATTCAAATTTCAGGATTACATATTAAGCCCGCTCATTGATTGAATTTGAATCGGTGATGTGATGCATGTATGGATGATGGTGGTGCAAAACGTGAGGTGAACAAGCGATGTTGGATTCGCCGGATGGGAGCTTTTTCAGTGTGGTGGATATGGGCGAATCTACTATGCATGTCCATAAACCCTGTTTGACATACCGCATGGATGTTGGGTGTCATAGATGCGGCTACCACACGGGGATGGCAGTAAACCCGAATGGATACAAAACGAATCATGGGGATGGAAGTAAACCCAAATGGATACATAAACGAATCATGGTATGGCCATACCCCTGATAGACTCTTTAAGAGAGTCTACATTGTATACATTTAAAGCTCAGTGTGTACGAAAGTTGTAGCCATACATCTTTTATGATTAAACTTGAGTACCCTTTCGTTAAGCATTCGTACACCGTGTAGGGAAGAAATTTGTTGGCGATAGAAAATAAAGTCGAAAACCAAATATACATGGCTATAGGAGAGGCATCAAATAAGCCTTCATATGGCCATTAATTATCGAGGTGTAGGTGGTAATGGTGGTTATAAAATTAATGGTTGAGGATTATACATGTTTTTTTTGTTAATTGAATGTAGGTTGTTAATGTCTTATTGCCTTTATTTTTTATTTTTAGAGTTGTGTTCAATGCAGTGGCTAAAATGAAGTTTTAAACTTTCATATTCAACAATGTTAGTTATCTTACATAAAGAGTTGTTTATGGTTTTCAATAGACTATAAAGAAAGCATAGAAAAGCCATCTTATTATAAGTGATTTTTTTTTGTCATTTTAACCTTTTACTTGCATGGCTCTTATAAATATAGGTATAGCCCAATTTGTAACTATTACAATGATAAATACTTTTTTCAATTTTTTTACATTAAATTCTAGTAACCTTTTATTTGCAAGGATTTTATAGGGAAAGCTTGATTTGTAACTGTTATAGTAGTAAACACTATGCAAAATCTATACATTTCTTTTGTGCATTAGATTCTAGTAATTTGCATAGATTATGTCTAAACAATGTTTGAGGGGCAAATTTTATTAACCAAGATTGGGATCTCTAAAACGCTAGTATGATCATCTATTCAAACCATTGACGTTGGACATATTTTTGTATTTGGACATTGAGTGGATTCTAATTTTTATCTGTTTTCCCTATTTGTTATTGAAGCCAACTAAAACCAAACCATATGAAACTCTTTGAGGTGCAACATTCCTTATTTTGTTGTAGTTGTTGAAATCTAAAAACCAATGGGTGGAAAAAAAACCTTTAACATCCATGAAGTAAGGTCATTATTTGAATATTAATAAACCCTTGTCCACAAGCATATTTGAGTATTATTTGGACCCTTCTCTTCATGGTTATTGAATAAAAATAGAAAGAACCCTTGTCCACAAGCATAAATAACCACAAATAGCCACAAAGACTTGCATTTATGTTTTTCGATGCTCATGTATCCAACTATGAACTGAATGAGGGTTAATCCAGAAGCTTGTGAAATTTCCAACCAAACCTTGCTCATGTAGTATGAGGGATTTTCTCCTTACTTCAAAGGGTGGAATATCTAGAGTAGGGACTCTTGATCGAACAAAATTGTGGGCACTTGATCGAACAAAATTGCGGGCACTTTAAATTTTGAGAGGAAGTGACATTAACTAAATCATAATTAGTTTTCTCCTAAAACGACCTCCACTTGGACAGTACATCTACAACAAACGAGATGAGAAACTTAGGGAACCTTAACCATGGAAATTCACCTTGCACATAAAACTTCCAGCTTGAAGATGAAAACATAAAACACTGGCTCACGAGCTGGTGCATACACAATGGCTAGGAAAAACCCTATCCACATTGTGAATTCTTGAGAGAGACCAACGTGCTTCTATTTACCTAAATGTGCTTAGTATTTTCTATATATTTTTTTATCTGTTATTTAAACTATGCAACCCTTGAGTAGGTATTTTTACTATATCCTTGATGTTGAAATTCCTTAACAATGAGAACCTATTTCTAAGAAAGAGTTGTAATATTCATACAAATAACTAGTCATAAAATGTTAGTAACAGGTCTAGATGAATCAAGAATCCCTTTTTACTAACACTACATTCCAACTTTAGACAATCATCCATTGTAAAAAATCTAGGTTTCTTCCTTGATAATCCATGATTTATGAGGCACTTTTAATCTAAAACACTTGGCAATTGTCTAATTATCAATCAACAACTACATGTATCTGCCTCTCATAAAACTAGGATGAGGTTAGAAACTTCCCTTGTTCAAAACTTATGTTTCATGCTTCACTATATGCACCACTTGCCTTTTTTTCCGTTGCCTTTTTTTCATCAATGATAGATGAAGAGTGGAACAAGCTTGATAGAAAGGCCCTTGCTATAATCAAGCAATACTTAGCAAAGAATGTCTACTTCAACTTGGTTAGAGAAAATACAACATAAGCTTTGTAGAAGAAATTGCATGACTTGTATGAGAAAATCACAACATTAAAGGAGGTGTTTTTTTATGAAGAAATAATATAAGCTGAAGATGAAGGAGGGTGCTTCAGTAGTTACAGAGAACCTTAATGAATTCAACATAATTACCATTGAGCTAGCCTCTATTAAAATTGTGTTGGATTATGAAATTAGAGCCATCCTACTCATGAGCTCCATGCCAAACAATTGGGAAAATTTGATGGTTTTTATGAACATTAGATGTGAAGTTCCATATTGAGATCAATGACAATTCAATCAACAATAAATTTTAATTTTTATTCAATAAATTTTAATTTTTATTCATTTTTCTTGATGACTGATGTCTAATCTTCTTCGTTTTTTTATTTTTTTCGTATAAAATTGCAAATTACAAAGTGATGTCTAATCTTATCCGTCTTTTGATTTATATTTTTCTTGAGTGGTGTCCAATCTTATCAGTATTGAATTTTTTTCTTATAAAACTGCAAAGTGGTGTTCATTCCCCTGGCCTCTTTAGTCAGTCAGGATTCCACGCATTTTGCCTTGAGTTTCAGAATTAAAAAAAAAATAAAGAGAATGCAATGGTGTCCAGCTATTTCAGACTGGTCGAAATATAAAATATTTCCTTGGCCTCTCCAGTCAGCAAGTCATATTTCCACGTGTTTTCCCTTTGCCTTTCTTTTGAAGTCGTACTGACCATTAGCAAGCCGCACCAAGCTTCTCCTTGTTCCACCAGCATCCATTCCATTTATGATGCAATGATACCTGAGGGACGACTTTACCAGTTTCCTTTTTGGGTAAAGCTGTTTGAGCATCTCTTACGTTCTGAGCATCTCGTGTTGAAGGATCAAATTTGAAGGGTATATACACTTCCTTCCTGGAGAGGCAAAGGCAAAGACAAAACCTTCGCCTCCTCATCCACCTCATAGAAGGGTTTAATGTATATATAGTTGTACTGCTTCACACCAAACCTCCCACAGTTTTGCTGCCTCCTCGCTTCCGAAACTCTTAACTCATCTCTGCATCCTCCGCATATTGCGTCCATAGCTACCATCTAATTGGTTTCTGTTTTCCAATTCATTATTCGCAATGGTTGCATCCACCTCAACTTCCGCCTCCTCATCCACGTCAACCTACTCAACCTCCGCCTCCTCAACCTCAACCTCCGCATCCTCCACTGTTGCTCATTCCTACAACTATCCGTGCTTCGCGATGTTCATTAGCCATCGCGGAGTTGTTGTGAAGAAAACCTACTCAATTTTCATCTCTGCCTCCTCAACCTCAACCTCCGCATCCTCCACTGTTGTTCATTCCAACGACTTTCCGTTGTTCACGGTCTTCATTAACCACCGCGCAGTTGATGTGAAGAAAACCTTCGCCAAGTCTTTTTACAATAATCTTCGTTCAATTGGATTCAGAGCCTTTCTGGATGAGGACGAGTTGCAAGGGGGATGCAATTTTCCCTCTCAAATAAAACACGCCATTGGAACGGCCTCAGCCCACGTGGCGATCTTCTCTGATTGATATGCAGAATCAAGTTGGTGCCTATATGAGCTTGTGATGATGTTGGACTCAAAGGCTCCCATCATTCCAGTCTTCTACGGTGTCACGCCGGCTGAGGTTCGGTGGGCACGGGGAAAGGATGCTCAAGCGCTACAAAAGCTGGCAGAGAAAAAATCTGATGAAGGGAAGCTCAGATATGAGTATGACACAATTGAAAATTGGAGAAAAGCACTTTCTCGTGTTGTAAACATTAGCGGTTTCGAGCTGCATGCGTCTGATATTGGGTGAGAACTCAACCTTAGCTGTTAACATGGTAGAATTTTATGTTTGATAAATACACACAGACGTTTGTTTCTCATTAGTTCTGTTTATTTTCTTCTTAATAACTAGCGAGAAGGTGGAGATGGAGGTGCTCGATAAGTTAGTTAAACGTATGTCCGAAATGCTGAAAAAGCCAGACTTTCATGTGGCCGACTATCTAACAGGGTTGAATGACCTCTGCCTCCTCAACGTTAGCATCCCCCTTATCGTTAACCTCAACCTGAACCTCGACCTCCTCCTCCTCCTGCTCAACCTCAACCTGAGCTTCCTCTTCCTCTTCCTCCTCCTCCTATTCCTCTTCCTCCTCACCGCTCTCCACTTCTTAGACATCGACATCCACTTCAACCTCAACCTCAACCTCCTCGTCCACCTCCTCATCCACCTCCTCTTCCTCGTCCTCAACCACATCCTCAACCCTCACCCTCACCCCACCTTTCACATCTTTTTCGACTCCACCCTCCGCATCCTTTTCAACCTCACCCCCACTCCCATCCTTTTCAAAGATGGGGGTACATCCTTGCTCTAAATTCGATTGGTTATATCTTTTAGATAAGTCTCCACCTGTGTATAAATGATTAGTATTTATTCATGTATTGTATTTTATTAATTATTGTTTTCAAATAATTTAAATGCACATAATTAATGGCATTGAGTGAATACATTCATGTAGAAAATTACTATAACAATCCCGTGTATGTTTATATTAAATCTAAATCTAGTTGTTTATTCTACATATATAATTCGATTGTAAATAACCAGCTTAGATCAAATCCTAGGCTCTATCAAGTACTGAGATGGATCAAATCTCTCGAGGTGCAAATCTCTTCTTAGGTATCCATTTATTTGATTCAAACCAAAAGACAAATCTTTTTATTTAAGGTCCACATATAATATTTTATTATTAATATTTAATATTATTTATGGCCGACATAATATTTTTTATTATTTTTTATTTTGTTAGGAACAAACATTGCATCATTTCCCCACACATGGTTTTAAAACCATACGCAAGGCCCTCCTACAACCATGGGTTGTTTAGGAGGCCTTGCACATGGTCTTAAAACCACTTGCAAGGCCAACATTTTTTTGCGGATAATTCAATTTTGTGTTTCTTTCTTGACCCACATTTTTTTTACGGATAATTAAATTTTTACTTTTTTATTGTTTTGTTAGGTAGGAAGATTACAACATCTCCCTCATCTTAAGATTGTTTTTGTGGTTGACATTTATTTTGGCCTATTAGAAAATTTATTTTTTATTTGTAAAAATAATGTTATGAAAGTGATATTATTTTTTATTGTGTTACAAAATCTCTCCCATAATATTCACTATCACTATTATTTTTTGTCGACATGTTACAAACGTTACATCACGTTACAAAATCTCTCCCATAATATTCACTATCACTATTATTTTTTGCCGACGTGTTACAAAAGGTACATCACGTTACAAGATCTCTCCCATGATATTCACTATCACTATTATTTTTTGTCGACATGTTAAAAACGTTACTAACGTTACATCACGTTTACAAGATCTTTCCCATATTGGGTTGTAGAGCGCCTCTTGACGCAATAATTGAATCAATATAAAAAAATGGTGTAGCAGAGAGGAGTCAAGAAAGTGAAAAACACACTTGCCCGAGGGGGGGGGGTGTGGATTAGTGGTGATATTAGAGTCTTAGATTCTTCAATTCTGAGTTAGTCATTAATACTTTATGCACAACATTTAAAACTTAAAAGAGAACAAATAGTATGCTAAAAAATATTATACACTTCACTTCTAAATAAATGCAAATTGTTATTAATATCACAGAATATAATTGCCAGCTACAATTGGTGCAAATGAGGCTTCAACCTCATAATAACTTACAACTCCAAGTGTGATGTTAAGGCAACAACCTTAGGTTAACTTGGTTCAAACCTAACAAACTGTGTATTTCACCAAGTTTCTTCTCAACCTGTTGAGATGATACTGGCCCAAACAAAACTCCCTTTCCTTGCCAATGTCTGACCAAAAATTAGATCTTCACAATTTCGCTGCTCCTCAGTTTACCTAGGTACACAGCCATGCACGTTGTAACTCAATTATCGTTTGTTGTGGCTTGTTGCACCTCAGTTTACTTCTTCATATATTGGCTCGCTACTCTTTCCTTTTCCATAGACTTGTAGTACGTTTGTTCCCTTCCTGATATTCACGTCATAATGCATACATGGAGATGACTTTTAACTCCTTTATTTATACACAAAATAAGGAGGCCGATATCTTAATTTTTATTTATACACAAAATAAGGAGGCCTACATCTTAATTTTTATTTATACAAAAAATTAAAATGTAATATTAACTTTAGAACATAACTGAGGCCGACATCTTCAATTTTAATTTTATTTTTGAAATACTCCTCATCACACGCCACTAGTTCAAGCTAATAGCCTCAAGACCTGCGAGCATCCCTTCCTGGTTGTGCAGGCTCATGTCTTCTATGCTTTGTGGGCATAGTTTAATCTTTACTGCGGGCATATTTTATTATGTAGCAAACACATTCTTTGTTGACTATTGATTTAGGGTTTCTGATGAATGTACCAATTTTTTATCTATTGAACTTGTTGATTAGGGTTTCTGAATTTTCACTGGGGAATGTGTTATTCTCTGTTCATTTATTGCTTATGTGATGGAAGGTGTGTTGATGTATTTGTAATTTCGAAAGATATTCTGATGTATATTATCATTGTACATTGTTGTACCCCCATTGGGGATGTGTGTTACCCCTTTACGAGATGTCTAAATTGTGTCTATACCTTGAGATACAACCTCCATTGTAAGTCGGGGCAATGGTCCCCAATGTATCATCATGTAATATGTACTTTTAGTCTCTCTAGGAGAAGTGGGCTCCATGTGAGATGACATGTAGGCTCGAATGTTATATTTGGTTAGTGAATTGAAAGGGCATAAATTTGGGAGGCGCTCTCCCTCATTTATACACTCTAAAGTGTGCATGAGAGAAAGAGACAGTCAGAGGAGGAGAGATAGATAGCTGATGAATACTTATTACAGCTTTTGATCATCTTACTATTCTGAAGAAGTTTGCGGGGTTTTCTCCTTTATGGTTTCCCTAATGAAAATATTTGTGTCTCGTGTATCTTTTATATCTTATGCATTTTGTTATACTTGTTCTTCTTTCAGATAAATATCCTAGATAATCTAATCATATCTTAAGAAAATCTAACAATGTATCAGAGCCTCTTTAAAAGAAGGCATTGTGCAACTACGTGAACTAGGGCTTCCTATTTGAAGGTGTTCTCTCCACGGATCATCAAGAAAGGAGGGACAGGCTAAGCCACCTCACTAGGGTGCATATTTTGTTGGTAACAGTTTCTGAATCAAAGAAGTTTCATTGTGTAGGAGAAATACAACTATAATGGCAGATAATGAAAATTAAGGTTTCATGCCTGAAAACCCTAGAAGACTAAATTTAATCATCTTAGAACTTCTTGTTGTACATTGTATAAAAGTTTCATCCTCAGATTTGCTATACTTGAAGAGATATGGTTCCTCCAAATCAGGGTTCCAACCACCTCCATAATACAACCATAAATAGGTGACCTAGGGAGATTTTTTATATCTCAGGATAGGAAGGTCCAAACGAAATTTCGCAAGAAGTTGCAGGTAGGGCATAGCCTGTAGTTTCTATGGTATGCTTTTCAGAACCAGAATGTAAAACAGTGACACGTGGAAGTCCATACAAGTTTTCTATGCTAAACAGCCACCTTCGGAAATGCAGCATAAGTCCCACTTGGAGAATCCATTTCTGCTGTAACCTATGGGGTTGGAAAGAGGACATATCAGGCTATCTCAGTGCGAAGTTTAATACTATAAGGAGCCGAAACTTCAGAGATACAGTAGAATAAATATTAGACATTTATGTAGAAGAAATTGGAAAACTAGGGCTTCCTGTTTTGGGAGCATCCCACCACTGTTTTCAGAAAAGGAATATATTGGACAACTCACCTTGAAAAAGCCCATCTTTCTATCTAATCAGAATTTTGAAATTCCAAGTTTGGAAAATCAGGGTTTCTTTGACAAACCCTAGACCAGTCAGCTCTAGAACCACGTTGAACACCTCAAATCGGTAAGATATAAATATTTGTTATTTCCATTTGAGGTTCTCATTTTAAAATGACTAATCACACCCAACTTGATGAAAATCTTGGTGAAGCTGACAACTTCCGAGTATGGAAGTATAGGACCTCCCTGATCCTTAAAGAAAATGACTTGGGTTAGTATTTCAGTAAGGAAGTTCTAAGAGCCCGAGGGAGATGAGGCTAAGGCTAGAGCCAAGAGAATCATTGCAGATTGTATTAAATATCATCTCATCCCTCATGTGTCATCCTTGAAGACACCAAAAAGAAGTGTTCGATGCTATGACAAAGCAATCGAGGAAGATTAAGAGATTGTTAAAACCACTTTGAATGGCCTCCCAAGATCATGGGATTCATTCATTCGAGGAACGTGTGTCAAAAGGAAGTTGATTACCTTCAACAGACTCTGGGAAGAGTGCACACAAGAAGAAGCTCGACTCATAATAATAGAAGAGAAGATGGGAGCAACTAAAGATCGAGCTCTCACGATTCAAAGAAGATCCCTCAAGCGATGAGGAATATGAAGGACTCAACTCTTGAAGAACCTCTTATCCATATTAGCATTTGGATAAGAAATGATGGTGTTGTAAATGAAGAAGATGATGAAGTCGAAGGAGGAGTCTACCCACCAAATAAAGATAATTATTCATGTCATTTCATTATATTGTTTGGTTGTCCATTTGTTTATATTGATTTGATGTGTTATGCATGTTTGAGTATTTGTATTTATACTACTAAATTGCGCATGATGGGTAAGAAGTCAATGAAGTTGTACACCATTCCATTGCTACTTAACTAGATTAAAACCTCTTTCTTGGCATATTAGGATTAGTACATACTCTTAATAACATTGGGGTAGAAGGAATCTATAAGTTACTGTATGTGTATGAGATATGAATGAATGTTGTAGCATTGGCTAAAATAGTTGCATGGCTATGTGACATATATTTCTCACTATTAATATGTTTTGGAAATTATGAGATGTTTCTAATCATGCAACTGAACTTGACTTGTATATCGTTCCGAAGAACAAGTAATGATAGTTCAGAAGAGGAACCTGAAGCTTCCCAGGTTAGAGACACCATGGCGAAAGAAAGAGCTTCAGAAGAATATAAAGAGAATGATAGATCCACCTCGAGAGATGAATACCACCTTAGGCACGAGAAATAGTCCAAGATGAAGAATAGTATGACGAGACTTCCAAATAAATAAAGAGGCCTCGGACACACTCTAGTTATGTGACACTGTTGAGCAACTTCATTAATGTAGAGCCTTCTAGTTATGAAGAAGTAGCCAAGAAGAAAGGGAAGGAGACTATGATTAAAGAGTACCAGTTGATCAAGAGGAATGATGTCTAGGATGTGGTGTCGAGACCTGAAGGGAAGTCCGTAGTGTCTTCCATATGGATTTACAAGATCTAGCATGCAGTAAATGGCAGCATCGTGGGATACAAGGAAAGGTTCGTAGCATGAGGATTATCACAGAAAGAAGGCACATACTATGAAGAGACATGTGAACCAGTGACAAGGTACACTTCCATTAGATCCATATATACAGGTATGAGATGGCAGATACACCGGCTGACATCAAGACAACATTCTTGAATGGTTAGTCAAGGAGAAAGTATATGCAGAGCAACCACTAGGAGTTGAGACACATGGCATACAAAATCATGTGTGAAAATTAAAGAAGGACTTGTACAAGCTCAAAAAGTACCCATGGGACAGTACATACAATTACATGATGAGCTTGAATATCACCTAGAGTGATGAAGATCTTAACCTCTACTACAAGGTTGAAGACGAAAGCCTATAGAGGATGACAAACTCACAGATGGGTGCGAGAAGAACTTTTCAACAAAGTTCAAGATAGAGGATCTTGATATCTGAAGACCTTAGATGGATACATAGAATATTGTTAGCAGAGGAATCTACTTGTCACTCTAGTATATAATGTTTCAATACATAGAGTACAAAAGGAAGAGGGAGAATGATGCTCCGCTTCAGAGGGAGTGACTGCAGAATATCCTCAGGTTCGACATGGTATGACAGGATGGACAACTTACTAATGGCCCTAGGATTTACTGAGAGTAAAGAGGATTCCAACCTTTACTTCAAGGTTGAAGGCAGAAGATCAATGATGCTCCTGTTATATGTCAATGACCTGTTCCTGACAGGCGAAGAGAAACTCATTAAAGATGCAAGGAGGAGACTTGCTATAGAGTTCGAGATGAAATACCGAGGGATGATGCACTACTTCTTAAGCATGGAGGTGTGGAAGAGTACAAATGGAGTCTTCCTTGGTCAAGGGAAGTATACAATAGAGATCCTGAAGAGGTTCGGGATGATGGACTGCAAGGAAATACCCACACCCATGGCATCGAACTTGAAGCTACTTTGCGATGCTTCATCAGAGTCAATTGATGCCATGATATATCGTCAGATGATTGGATCATTGATGTACCTGACGAACACGATACCAAACATATGCTTTGCTGTGAACACCTTGATCTAGATCCTGATGGATCTAAGACAAGTTCACCTAGTTGTTGCAAAGCATATATTGAGGTACCTAAAAGGTACAGTTGATTATGGGCTCATAAATGATGTCAATCAAAAGGTCAACCTACTGGGTTATGTTGATTCAGGCTGGGATGCTAGTGCTTTAGATAGGAAGAACACTTCAGGGTGCTGCTTAAGTATGGAATTAGGCGTGCTCTCTTGGTTTAGCAGGAAGCGGTCATGCGTGGCAGTGAGTAAAGCCTAAGCAGAATATGTCACAACTTGTTCAACTAGTTGTGAGGTAGTATGGCTTATGAAGCTATTGTCTGATTTGTTTGATATCCATTTAGAGGTGGCTTGTATATTCAATGACAACTAGAGTTGTATGAAGTTGTTCGAGAACCCAGTGTTCCATGAAAATTCAAAGCACATTGAGATCAAGTACCACTATATCAGGGATATGGTGTAGAGAGGAGCAATGAAGCTCCAGTATGTTGCGATGGACGAACATATAGCTGATGTGTTGACCAATCCATTAACCAGAGCGAAGTTTGAATACTTCAGAGAGAATCTTGGTGTACTTCAGATCGAGGTTATTCCCAAGGGGAGGTGATGGGTCCGGAAGACGCATATGCACAAGAGCAGTTCTCACATGGTGGTAGGTGTGTCCTCCCATGGTGTAGATGTAAGGGTTGTGGTCGATATGTGTGGATCTGGGTTGTGCTTCGAGTGGCAATGAAGTGATCTGAAGATGACGAGATGATAGTAGGGGACTCAGGTTTTCCAAAGGCATATAATAAGTCCTGGGAGGTTTTGCAGAGGAATATAATCAGTCTTGGGATGCTCCTTCCGGTTTCGAAGAGGCATATAATCAATCCTGAGAGATCCTTTAGGTTTTGCAGAGGCATATAATTAGTCCTAGGATGCTCCTTTCGGATTTGCATAGGCATATAATCAGTCCTGAGAGATCCTTCAGGTTTTGTAGAGGCATATAATCAGTCTTGGGATGCTCCTTCCGGTTTTGTAGGGGAATATAATCAGTCCCGAGAGATCCTTTGGGTTTTGTAGAGGCATATAATCAGTCCTGGGATGCTCCTTTAGGTTTTGCAAAGGCATACAATCAGTCGTGGAAGATCCTTCAGGTTTTGCAAGGCAATAAGTCCTAAGCTATACCTACTTGATGATTTGAAGACAGACATGGAGGCTAGGCCTGCATCCAACATGAAAAAAGGCCGACACTGTAGAAACTTTTGATGACAGATAGTATGGTACGATTATCAAATTATAAGAAGATGATGGAAGCAGCAATGATGAAGACTCTATGACTCCGTGATGATGACGATGCAATGAAGACCTGGACAAATGTGTTGATGACTATGTAGAGAAAGAATACCTTCCTATTTATGAGGGAGTGTTGATGTATTTGTAACTTCAAAAGATATTCTGATGTATATTATCATTGTATGTTGTTGTACCCCCATTGGGGATGTGTGTTACACTTTTATGGGAAGTCTAAATTGTATCTAGACCTTGAGGTACAATCTCCGTTGTAAGTCGGGGCAATAGTCCCCAATGTAACATCATGTAATACGTACTTGCAGTCTCTCTAGGAGAAGTGGGCCCCATGTGAGATGACATGTAGGCTCGAATGTTATATTTGGTCAGTGACTTGAAAGGGTATAAATAGGGAGGTACTCTCCCTCATTTATACACACCTCATAGACTCTCAAGTGCGCATGAGAAAAGAGACAGTCAGAGGAGGAGAGACAGATAGCTGTTGAATACTCATTATTACTGCTTTTGATCATCTTACTATTCTGAAGAAGTTTGTGGGGTTTTCTCCTTTATGGTGTCCTTGATGAAAATATTTGTGTCTCGTGTATCTTTTATATCTTATGCATTTTGATGTACTTGTTATTCTTTCAGATAAAGATCCTAGATAATCTAATCAGATCCGAAGAAAATCTAACAAGGCATTTACTTCATTGAATCCTGTAGGATGTTGATTATAGTAGTCACTGATATCATACTCCTTCCAAGATTGTACCAGGTTTCCATACTCCCAATGATATTACATAAGTTTGAACCAACGTTGATAGTGATTGCTTTGAAATCAATGGCAACCAAAATGTCCAACAAACTCCCCCTTTGGCATTGATGTCAATATGCAGCTCCATTAAGAGCTCTCCCATTGACTTCCTCCCCCTTTGACATCAATTACCAAAGATTCGTCTGAGATAGGCCTGTTGGTGGTCCTATGGCCGCACTGGGTGCCAATCTCATAGGACACCCAGTAAACTTTAATGCAACATTTAATGTAGAAGGGAGATAACTCCCAGCTTCTGTCTTAGATACTCAAAGGCATCTTTAGGCAATGGTTTTGTGAAAAAATCAACAATTTGTTCTTTTGTGCTTACATATTCCAGTTTTACCTTTTGTTCACTGACTTGTTCTCGAAGGAAATGGTACTTGATTGGGATATGCTTAGTTTTTGAGTGCATAACTGGATTTTTAGAGATACTTATAGCATTGGTATTGTCACAATAGTTTGGTGTAGGCTGAATTCTATTCACTTGAATGTCTTCCAAGGATTGTCTTAACCACAAAATCTGAGTGCAACACTTAGCTGTTGCAATATATTCAACCTCAGTAGTAGACAATGAGATAGATATCTACTTTCTACTTAACCATGCTATTAAACAATTTCCTAAACATAATGCGTTTCCCCTGGTGCTTTTTCGATCATCTAGAATGCCTGCCCAATCTACATATGTGTAGGATGAAATGTCAAATGTTTGGTCATTGGGATACTAGAGTCCAAATTCAGAGGTACCCTTGAGATACCTAAAAATTCTTTTGACAGCTGTTGCATGAGATTCTTTTGGACATTATTGAAACCTGACCACCTTTCCAACAACTTGCATGATGTCTGACCTAGAGGTAGTTAAACAAGAAAGCTTTCAATCATTGATATGTAAAAGGTGAAATCAACTAGTTGAAGCTGATCATCTTTGCTGAGTTTGCAATTTGTTGTCATGGGTGTACCTACAGGAGCACAATCAACCATCCCAAAACTTTTGAGCATCTCCTTGAGATATTTGTATTGAGATATACAAATACCTTTTGGTGTTTGAGAGATCTGTAATCCAAGAAAATTTGACAGTTCCCCAATCATAGACATTTCAAATTCTAGTGCCATTGACTTAGCAAACTCATGGCTTAATTTATCATCATTACAACAAAAAAATGATGTCGTCCACATAGACAACAATAATAGAAGCCCACTCTTCTTTGTTTTGAAATAAATGTTGCTATTTGCAGTGCATATTTTGAAACCTTGTTGAAAAAGATACTTGTCTAACCGTTCATACCAAGCCCTAGGGGCTTGTTTTAACCCATAAAGCGGCCTTTTCAGTCTCCAAGCACAGTCCTCCTTTCGAGGAAGGTTGAAATCATTAGGTTGTTCGGTGTAGAATTATTCATGTAAATCTCCGTTCAAGAAGACATATTTCACATCCATGTGATACACCTTGAAATTTTTGTAGCATGAGTAAAAAAGGAACATTCTGATTTCCTTCATTCAAGTAACGAGAGCAAAGCTTTCATCGAAATTAATTCCTTCAACCTGTGCATAGCCTTTGCAGACAATTCTAGCCTCATTCCTTAATATTTCCTCTTTTTCATTCATTTTATTTCTGTAAATCCATTTAGTTACTATGACATTCTTGCCTTTTGGCCGCGAGACTAATTCCCAAGTGCCACTTTTTTCAATTTGTTCAAGTTCTTCCTGCATGGCTTTATTCCAATGTAAATCTTCATATGCCTCATCGAAAATTTTTGGTTCAATTTTGGATAGTAATGCCACGTTTCTTCTTGTTGTTTGTCTTAGTTGCATTCCTTCATCTAGGTTTCCAATGATAATATCTTCTGGATGGTCTCTTCTTACAGATTTGAAGTAGGGATGATAAGCTAGTGATTTCTTACAAGTTGAAGAAAGATCTTGTTTTTTTTCTGGCATTTTTTCTTGTTCCTCTTTTGTTTTTACTGTTTCATTTTCATCTTGTTCATCAAATGAATCACAATCAACTTCTTCTTCTTCAGGATTTGGTGACAATTCTTCATCCACTCTAACATCCATGCTTTCAACCATTCTCTTTAGTTGATTGTTGTAACATTTGTAATCCCTTCTTTCTGTTGAATATCCCAAGAATATTCCTTCATCAATTCTGGTTTGAAATTTTCCCAAGTGATCATCATTTATTTTGATGTAGCATTTACTTCCATTTTTTTTTAAATGTTCTGTTGAGGGTGATCTACTTGTCCATATCTCATATGGAGTCTTGTCACAATTTACTCTTAACTGGGCTCTATTCAAGGAATACACAACAAAATCTATTGCTTTTCTACATAAAGTTTCTGCCATTTTTGCTTCCAACAACATTGTTTTTGCAGCCTCTTGAACTGTCCTATTTTTCCTTTCTATAATAACATTTTGTTGGGGAGTATTAGCCATACAATATTGCCTTTTTATTCCATTTTCTTCACATTTTTTTTTGAATTCAGTCGACGTGAATTCCCCACCATTATCTGATTTGAGGCACTTGATATTGCAACCACACTCAATTTCCACTTTAGATTTAAATAGTTTGAACTTTTCAAAAGCTCCAGACTTAGTTTTCAAAAGCATATTTTCCTAGACATTGCATGCTTTTTTGCAGGACAAAACATGGATACGTCCATAGGCATCTGGGACAAATCAGGCTGGAGAGGAAGACGGGGGTTTCAGAATCTCCAAAACAAATGTCTCGTGGAAGTGTACGGTAAGAATCAGATTCTTATGCATGACCACGTTAGAGATCTCAGAATAGATATTGCTGAGGATCTGCGTCCGTGTCGTGTTTGGCGTTGGACAAAGGACGCCCTTGATAATAAACTGTTATCAGAACCTGTAAGTGTTCAGTCATTCAATCCTTTATAGATTATTCAGTAAAATCTCAAATCAATTCTTGAATGAACAAGTAATAACGATCGGTTTTAAGCAATGGACAGGAAATACCCGTATGGGGAATTCGGATGGTTCGTGGTAACCATAATGGTGATGATAACAATAATGTATTTGACCTTCTTGGTTATGAAAATGCTCTTATAAGTGTTCAGTCATTCATTCAATCCATAAGTGTTTAGTCATTCATTGAATATTTATAGATTATTTAGTAAATATCTCAGATCAATTCTTGAATGAACAAGTAATAACGATTGTTTTTCAACAATGAACAAGTAATAATGATTGTTACCCAATATAGATGATGTTAACCCAAAAAATCCCTCACTCAGCGCTACATGGCCTACACCACCCAAGGACACCCATGCACGACCCTCATTTGACCCACCCCTCTATTTATATCTTTTTTTAGGGTTCTAAGCCCCTGGTCAGGGCTTTAGCCCTTTTTTGGCTTTTAGCCCCTTTCGCTCAATCTTTAGCTCTTTTTAGGGTTTTAGGCTCCTTTGAGGGGTTTTAGCCCCTTTTTGGAGGCTTTAGCCCTTATGAGAACTATTTAGGCTCTTTTTAGGGGTTTTTAAGCCTTTTTTCATGTTTTTAAGCCTTCTTGAGGGTGTGGGGGTCAAATGGGGTCAAATGAGGGTCGTGCATGAGTGTCCTTGGGTGGTGTAGGCTATGTAGAGCTGAGTGAAGGATTTTTTGGGTGAACAGATGATGTATTTGACCCTATTATTTATAAAATTGCTCCTGTAAGTGTCCAGTCATTCAAGCCTTTACAGATCATTCAGTAAAAATCTTGGATCAATTCTTGAATGAACAAGTAATAACGATCGTTTTTCAACAATGAACAGGAAATACTGGGAATTCAGATGGTTCGTGGTAACAATAATGGTGATGATAGAGATAATGTATTTGATCTTCTTGATTATGAAATTGCTCGCTTGAAAAGAATTTTCAGAAGATTGCGCATTCTTGATACTGAAAATGGTCTCTTGGAACGCATTCTAAGGAGGGTGGAGTTACCAGATGTCATATGCCTACGCTAGGAAAAGTGCCCTCACTCTACCCTGCATTCTTGGGTTCCACTGAAGAATTTAAGGTTCCTACAAGTGTTCAAGAGCCAGTGAAATGCATTGTGGCAAAGGGAAGGAGAAGCACAGGTAAATAGAGATTTGTGATGTTAAAGCTTGTATGTTTAGTAGTTGTTACTATATGATCACAATATCTCGAAGGATTTCTAAAGGTTGTATGTTTCGTAGCTATTACTATGACACTATATTATATTATATTATATATATACACGATTGAAACGCTTGAACATTTTGTTTTGGCAAGAATCTTTGCAGTTGCCGGTATGTTTGGAGAGTTGTGGGCAGCGGAATGTGTGAACCTACGAGCGTACTGGGGTTGGAGCATCTGACAAAGATTCGGAAGCTAAATGTTAGTGGATGCTCTGTTTTAGAAGAGCTGCACAATATGGAAACATTGGTATCTTTGGAGGTGGTGGCAGAAGGACGCTTAAAACTGAAGAGCATAGTGGGGTTGGCAATACTTGCCAATAAATTTTTAATGACGGTTTCAAGTTTTTCGTGTTTAACTAATTGTGCTGAGTGTCAATTTATTTTTAATATTATATTTAAATGTGAATAAATTAGAGGAGAAGACTAATAATACAATTAGAAACACAAAATATAAATAAATACATCATATACACGGAAATAGAGAAGTCTAGCATTTATGTGTTCTTGGATTGACTGAAAATTAAGGAGCTGACCAAGCACAATGGCCAATGATTGTTAGCTAAGTTTTAGTAGTTAACATAAGTATTAAAAATTTTGACGGATACTCTAAATTTATAAAGGTCAAATTGTTTCAAATATTTTTTATCTGTCAATGTTGAAAAGGTCAAATTGTTTCAAATATTTTTTTTGTCAATGCTGATGTGTTTATCTAAAACTTACATGTCAAATATGTGTAAAAATGAAATTGGAAAGCCCGGCCCATAGATCCATGGATCTGCACCATGGCATGATGGTGTATGCATGGCCCCTGAAGGACCAAAATTTATTATCGTGAACTATCATGCGCGGGCCCATGACGGGACGGAAAGGTGTTAGTGGAAGCCGACAGGTCTGTTCACCTTGCCGTAGGAGGGCTAGACGAGATCAAAAGATTTAGATCCCCGGGAGAAAATGTGGCACTTCTAGAGAACTCCGTTTGGTATTTATTTGGGTGAGTGCTAAGCACCCCGTTGCAGACTCTTAAAGAGTCTGTCAGCCGGTATGCCCATCAATATGACATCCTTATGCATATGCGTGGTAGCCATGGGATTCTTGATGAAGAGCATGGGCCCATGCGATGTGTGGTCAAACATCTATGCATATCATCGATCAATACCATGGGGCCGTAAAACTCTTATTCCGTCGGTCGTCCGTTTCTTGTGCAGGCCCCGAGCAGGCCTGGGCCCTCCTTCTGAACTCAGAGGTGTACGGGACTACGTCCTTCCTTATGAAACTCGCAGACGTGCCATAGTGCCTATTAATTTTCCCTCGTCCTTTTATGTCCATGCATATGGTCAATATGTATGCCATTTTGAATGTCATAATAGGCGGCAAGTTTAAATTCAAATTTAAATTTGAATATGTCCGCTCAGTTTGAATTTGCAAAAAATTATTACCACCCCTATGCGCTACTTCATGACCAAAATCCAGCTACAAACAGAGAGCAGAGGAAGGCGTAGATAAATTCTGAAGAACAACTTCACACAAAGGGGGGCGTAGATAAATTTTGAGAAGAACAATTTCACCCTCTCCGAGATTTGTTGGGAATGCTTCCATGTGAAATGCAAGTTTTCAATGTCATTTTAATACAGAGCAAAAGAACCAAATGTAGTTCTGTACATACGCCAAATATTACACCAGACGATGAGGAAGATCATTTGATTGTTGAGTGCAATTTGTCGTCGACTCTTCACCAGATCTGTTGTTGTCTCTTCACCATTTTATCAAAAAATTTCCCATAGCTAACAGGTTAATGCTTTTTTTGTTTTGCCCTTCTTTCTTTCAAAGAGCTATTTATTTTTGCATACAGGAGTTTAATGTTTTTTTTGTTATGTCCTTCTTTCTTTCAAAGAGTTATTTATTTTTGCATATAGTTTGTGGAGAACGGCCCAGGATTGATCTAGGAAGCTATAAATGCCAGATGCACCCTGCATGCTTCTTGAAATCGCAATAGCCTAATGTTTTAAACTCATACAAATTTTGGGTTCACAGAGTCACAAGGGTTGTGCTCCATAACATTTTATGTCTTGTTGTGCAAAAGTGTGGAAATTTGATGAACAGGTTAGTTTATTGAAGCATGAATTCTGCCAGTGCGATATTCAATTTATCTTTTTGGTGGTCTTATATTTTCTGAAAGTCGTTTGGAGTATGATGAGTCTTAGAGGAGATCTTCTAAGTTAACAATATGGACAATGATAAGACGTAGAGAATTCTCTTCTCTCGGATTTGAATTATGCATATTTTTAAATGAAAATTTGACCACGATTATTATATATAAATGAATAGTGTAATTTTTTAAAATTGACAACCATGTGCATGTAAAGAGTGATTTATCTAATAATTTAACACCTAAAAGGCTTTGGATTACTCGGACTGGTTCAACACGTGAAAGAAGTGTATAGTAACCTTCAGATTCAATGTTCTATCCTAAGTATACAAAATAAATGGAGGTGTAGCCATATTTGTAAAGTATTTTAAAATAGTAGGTGTTATTTCATAATATGTAAAGTATTTTAAAATAGTATGTGTTATTTCATAATATGTAAAGTATTTTAAAATAGTGGATGCTTTTTGTTTACGGTTTTATTTCTTTTATGAATAATATTTTCTATTTTTAATTATATATATAATAAAAAGAGATATTTTTATTTTATTTTTGGTTAGGTTTATATTTAATATTAAAAAGAGTGATAATCACCATTAATTATAGTTTTCAAAAACGAATAAAAAGATAATATAGATTATTATTTTAAAAAATTCATAAAAATTTTAATTTAGATTTATTTATTTATTATTATTAAAAACCGAAGAAAAATAGTTTATTTGGATATTGGTTGGCAAACTTCAATTATAGATTTAATCATGAGTTAATTATATTTTTGTAAAAGTAAATATTATTATTATCACAATGGTGGTAGATTTTATAAATATATTAATAAAATAAAAATTAATCAAATATTTATATGAATAAGAGTTAAAAGAATTAATAGAAATGTAACAACGAGATTGTGAACATAAAGCTATAGGAATTGATATTGTTTATAGATAGTGAGAAGTTGACATATATTTTGTAATATATAGTAGAGTACAAATTTATAATTGCAATGAGATTTATGGGTATAAAAATGATGAATAATTTATTAAAATAAAATATTTGGAGAAAATATTAAATGTTAATGGAAAATTGATATCCAAATATCTTTACAAATATTGCCACGTAGTTTCTTAGAAGAGTGCTCACAAGATGGTGTAGGATTAGATGACACTTATGAGATAGGTCATATGTAGAACACTCTTAATTCTACACAAGTGAGTAAATATTTTGGTTTTATACATGAAATCTTATGTTTTATTTTTGTATTGTTATACGAGTGATCTTCTTAATGCTATCAAGAATTCTTAGTTTTTTAGTTATGTTTTTTTTTCATCTATAGATGAATGAAGAAACTAGAGGAAGGCAACAAATCTTGAAACACACAAAGCTTACACCTTTGATTCTAAGTCAAGTTGAATTTAGAAATAGACTTGCTTGGTTGAGTCATATGCAATCCAACAACATTGCTAGGAGGAAGCCACTCAAAGTAGTTGTCATCCATAGAAATAGTCAATATAAAAGGTAGCATAACTACTACTAGACTATTGTGTGTTATGGAGCTATGAAACATATCCTTTTTTTATAATAGTTTAGATCTCTATACTATGTATTTACGATAAATTAATCTATTTTTTAGACTATTGTGTATTATGGAGCTATAAAACATATTTTTTTTAATAATTAGTTTAGATCTCTATACTATGTATTTACACTTAATTAATCTATTTTTTAGCATTTTTCTTGTCATTTTATTTTTTTTGAAATATGAAATCTTATTTTAAGTTAAAGTATTTGAATGTTTTATTATCATTTTAATCAAGTATTATTAATTAAATATGTAAATTTCTAAGTTTTTTTTAAATTTATTAATTCTTTTTAAATTTAAATTTTATTATATGTTTCAATTTTATTTTTTGAAATGTTTCAAATATTTTTTCAATTTTTGTTTAATTGATTTAATTGATTTTTTTTTGTCGAGTTTAAAACATGTGGATCTAGATCAAATTAAAATTAAAAGAAAATAATAAGATCGAATTATTAAAAAAAAAGTTAAAATAAATATAATTTTTTTTATGTGTTACATAATTTTTAGTGTAGTATTATATCACTATCATTGTAATTTTGTAATAGGTATGATTCATATAATTTTAATTTGTAACACTAAAAATTATGTTTATTGATATTTATAGTGATCAATAAAGTATGTTTTAGCTTATTTATTAATTTAGTTTATTTATATAAACTAGTCACAAAACTTTGTAACTCAAATCAATAAACAAAATCACAATTAATTAACACAAAAAATATTTTTATGAATTATTTTTTATTACAAAGAATTATTTTTTATTTAAATTAATTATCATGAACATAATAGTTTGACCTCTTAAATTATTTAATACAAATTTTTTTAGTTTAAAGTCTTTATTAAAATGTTTTAGTATCTTTCCCTTTACATTATTTTTTATATCCAAAAATTCTTTATATTTCATTCAAGAATGTTAGAAATATAATTTACACTTTGTTTAAGTAAGTGCTTTTTATAATATTATTTTTTTAGTAAAATAAATTAAATTCTAATATAAAATAAAATAAATTCTACTAGAATATACACCAGTGTATATAATATAAACACTACTAGTGTATACACTACTATATTGTAGCTAGGTATATAGGCTAGTGTATATACTAGAATATACACTAGTGTATTCTAGTATATATTCTAGTACACTAGTGGTGTTTATATTATATACACTGGTGTATATTCTAGTATATACATTAGTGTATATACTAGTGCATATATTAGTGTATATTTTAGTATATACGCTTATGTATATACTAGTTACAATACGGTATTGCATCAAGTAGTGTATACATATTCAGGTAGTGTATATACTAGAATACACATCAACGTATATACCTAGATAATATATTTTAGTATCTACCTAGATATATTTTAGTATGTACATTATAATATACTTCGGTATATACCACTATATAATAATTAATGTATTGTTGAAAATCCAAGCACTAGTGTGTTGTAGTGTATATTCTAGTATATATACTAGTGTATATATTTTATCACCAGTGTATATACTAGACTATACAACTAGTGAATATACACTGGTTCTAGAATATATATATTCTAGTATATATCACTAGTGTATATACTAGAATATATATATTCTAGTATATATCACTAGTGTATATACTAGAATATACATTAGTGCTAGAATATATACACTAGTGTATATTCTAGCACTAGTGTATACACTAAAATATACACTACACTATACAATAGTGTATATTCTAGTATACATTAGTGTATATACCATAATATACACTAGTGTATATACTAGAATATATATTACTGTATATACTAGCACTAGTGTATATAGTCTATACACTAGTTTATATTATAATATATTGTAATATACATCAGTATATATACCACTATATAATAATTAAGTATTGTTGAAAATCCAAGTATTGTAGCGTATATTGTAGTATGTACACTAGTGTTTTTAGTTAGTATATACACTAGTGCATATACTAAAATATACATCAGCGTATATACCTAGATAATACACTAAGGTATATTTTAGTATCTACATTATAATATACTATAATATACATCGGTATATACCACTATATGTAATAATTAATGTATTGTTGAAAATCCAAGCACTAGTGTATTGTAGTGTATATTCTAGTATATACACTAGTGCTAGAATATACACTAGTAAATATTCTAGTATATACTAGTGTTACAAATTAACACTCGTGTAAATTCACATTGGAGCATTATTGCATTCCAATAAAATATTGCAAGTTACAAATTAACACTAATGTATATTCACATTGGAGCATTATTGCATTCCAAAAATTACATTAATGTTACATTGGTATTTCAGTATATACACAGCTCTTTAGTCAAGGTATATATCAAGATGGTGATGACGACGACGACGATGATGATGAAGATGAAGATGGTGATGACGATGATGATGATTGTAATGTCCCAAAAAATTGAACATAATTTTTTATTTATTAGGCTAGTAAAAACTACCGATGTTGGACATTATTGAACTTGCAGAATATAACGTACACTAAATGTACCACTCGTTGGTCGTAACCTGTTCTTATGACCTATCCTCTTACTTTCAGTTATGATTATTAGTGTTGTTTTTAAGATGTCATGGATCTGATTGTTAAGTTATTCTCATGTTTGTACATTGATGTGTATGTGTTAGTTACTTGGTTATATACTTCGTTCATTTCTGCATATGTTTACTTGTTATTTAATTGGTTCTAATTTAATTTTGTTTCTGGAACTAAAGTGGGTGGAGTGGCAGGATTCATTCTCCCATGTGACTATCTGAGAGGTAAAGGGTCTACTTGTCTAGCAGGCTTACTTAGTTATGTTCAAACTAAGGCACCTCTTTCATTCTATGCAAATTATACTTAGTGATAGAGACTTGTTTAAGGAGTGTTGAACGATTTGATCATTAAAACACCTACTAGTTTTTTTTAATGGTTTCTTATAGACTCAACTTGATAATGAGGTAATTACTGTAATGTCCCCAAAAATTGAAAAAAAATTAATACACTAGTAAAAATTGCCTAGGATGGACATTATTGAATCTTGCGGAATATAATGTACACTAAGTGTACCACTGTTTGGTCGTAAGCGGTTCTTACGTTCTATCATCTTACTTTCAGTTATGATGGTTACTGTGTTTTACTTAAGATGTCATAAGGCTGATTACTACATTATTCTTATGGTTATACATTGTTGTGTATGTGTAGTTACTTTATTATATGCTTTGTTAAATTCAGCATGTGTTTACTTATTATTTACATGGTTCTAACTTAACTTTGTTCTTGGAAACAAAGTGAGCGGAGTGGAGGCACTAGTTCTCAAATGTGACTATCTGAGAGGTAAAACTTCTACTTGTCTAGCGGGCTTATTTAGTTCAGTGTGAACTAAGGCACTCTTAACTTGTTTACGTGCAGGTGTACTACACTCGCCGCTAGTGATACCTACTTATCATTATTATTGCTTCGTACATACTTGGTTTAGTGACAAGGTAATTACCACGATTATTTCTTTTAAGACCTGGAATGATTATCTAAGTGACGCCTATTGTTCATTATGAGTTCTGCTCAATTGTTCATATTTATTTTATTAAGAGTATTAACATAACTTGTTATTTCTCTTAGCAGGTTTACAAACCATTATTAAAGATCATTTCTTGGCTTTATGTAAACAATGTTTACCATGGGATAATTCATATGCCATGGTTCTAAGCTTAATACCCAAGGAGAAAGATTAGCCAAGGTTTAAAGGCCTAGCGCCTAATGTACACAATGCATATAATATGCTATACCTTGCATTAGACTTTGGGGTAGCGAATATATACCAAGGTCTACATTACACATTGGGGGTTTTAACACTATGCAAATGGGAAAAGGTGGCAATGATAATGGACACTAGGCTGGTGCCATTAATGCACATTGGAGTTCATGGCAGCTCAATCTTAGGGCTTCGATCACGATGGACTTTGGTCATTTTCTTTGTTTTGTTAGTTATTTGGTCTCAGCTCTACGCAGTGGGTGAAGGCGACTTTGAAGGTAATGAAGGTATGGCAGTCTTTGTGGTTTTTACAGCATTGTGGTTTGTTTGTTTTCTTACTTCGGCTTCAATAATTTTCATCCTTCGTTGCTTAAGTTGTGGTTTCAGGTGATAGGGCGACGAAGAGATGTAGGATTCGTAGATGTGATTGGGAGTCGTGGATTGGTATATACTATGATGTATACCAGTATATACACTAGTGTATGGTATATACATTTCATTGGTATATATACCAGTGTATATACACCAATGTATATACTAGATATACACTGATGTATATACTATTATATACATTGGTGTATGGTATACCAATATATACACTCACTGGTGTATACCAATGACATTGTCATATGTTACGAGTGTATGTATATGCACTAATGTATATACTGATATATCGAGATATATCGCGATATACAGATATATACACTGATGTATATATACCGGTATATACATCTATGTATATACCAATGACACTAGTGTATGGCATATACATGGATGTATATATCGTATATACGCATTTTTTCCTTCTGTATATGCACATATACATAAGGAAAAATACGCATATACAGAAGGAAAAATGTGCATATCAGAAATGCGCATATACGAAAGAGAGCTTCTATATATGCGCATTTTTACCTTTTGTAAATGCGCATATATAGAAGGAAAAATTTGCATATACGGAAGGAAGAAATGTGCGTATACAAAAGAGAGCTTCTATATATGCGCATTTTTACAGAAGGCAAAATGCGCTTTTACAGAAGGAAAAATGCACATATACGGAAGCTTTCTTCCGTATATGTGCATTTGTCGTATATGTGCATTTGTGCCTTCGTATATGTGCACTTCTACCTTTCATAAATGCACATATACAGAAGGAAAAATGCACGTATACGGAATACATAAATGTGCATATACAGAAGACAACTTTCGTATATGCACATTTTTCCTTTCGTAAATGAAAAATGCGCATATACAGAAGATGAAAGAGAGCTTATGTTCATGCACATTTTGCATTTCGTAAATGTGCATATACGGAACGAAAAATGCATATGCGCATTTTTCCTTCTGTAAATGCACATTTATACATTTACGGAAAAAAAAATGCACATTTTTCCTTCTGTATATGCGCATTTACGAAATGCAAAATGTGCATGAACATAAGCTCTCTTTCGTCTTCTGTATATGCGCATATACGGAAGGAAAAATGCGCATATACGGAAGCTCTCTTCTGTATATGCGCATTTATGCTTTCCGTATATGTGCATATACAAAGCTTTCGTATATGCGCATATACAGAAGGAAAAATGCACATGCACATATACGGAAGAAAAAATGTGCATATACGAAAACTCTCTTCCGTATATGCGCATTTTTCTCTCTTCCATATATGCGCATATACAGAAGGAAAAATGCGTATATACGAAAGAAAGATTTTGTATATGCGCATTTTTACTTCCGTAAATGTGCATATACTGAAGAGAGCTTCTCTACATATACGGAAAAGATAAGCTCTCTTTTGTATATGCGCATTTCTGCCTTCCGTATATGTGGATATGTAGAAGGTAAAATGCACATATACGGAAGAGATTTTTCTTTCCGTAAATGCGCATTTATGGAAGACAGAAATGCGCATATACAGAAGAGAGATTTTCTCTTACGTATATGCACATAGTTCTCTTTTGTATATGTGCATTTCTGCCTTTCGTATATGCGCATATTCAGAAGACAAAATGTGCATATACAGAAGAGAGTTTCTGTATATGCGCATACACGGAAGACAGATTCCGTATAGGCGCATTTTTCCTTTCGTAAATGCGCATTTACGGAAGGCAAAAATACACATATATGGAAGGTTCCGTATATGTGCATTTTTGCCTTCCATATATGGTCATTTTTCCTTTTGTATATGCGCATTTACAAAATTTTTATGCTCATATACATAATCTCTTTTCTGTATATGCTCATTTTTGCCTTCCATATATGCGCATATATAGAAATATGCACATATACGGAAGGCAAAAATGTGCATATTTGGAAGAGAGCTTCCGTATATGTGCATTTTTTTCTTCCATATATGCACATTTACGAAAGCTTTCTTCCGTATATGCACATATACGGAAGGTAAAAATGCGCATATACAGAAGAGAGCTTCCGTAAATGCGCATTTTTCCTTCTGTATATGCGCATTTACGGAAGACATAAATGCGCATTTACGGAAGCTCTCTTCCGTAAATGCGCATTTCTTCCTTTTGTAAATCTACATACACAGATGGAAAAATGTGCATATACCAAAGCTCTATTTTGTATATGTGCATTTGTGCCTTCGTATATCCACATTACTACCTTTCGTAAATGTGCATATACAGAAGGAAAAATGCGCATATACAGAATCTCTCTTCCGTATATGCGCATTTTGTCTTCCATAAATGCGTATTTTTCTTTTAGTATATGCGCATTTACGAAAGAAAAAATGTGCATATACGGAAGCTCTCTTCCGTATATTCACATTTCTGCCTTCCGTATATGTGTATATATGAAAGGAAAAATGCGCATATACAGAAGTGGGATTCCGTATATGCGCATTTTTCATTCCGTAAATGCACATATATGAAACCCCTCTTTTGTATATACAAATTTCTGCCTTTCGTATATGCGCATATATAGAAAAAAAATGCGCATATACAAAAGAGAGCTTCCGTATATGCGCATTTATAGAAGGAAAAATGTGCATATACGAAAGCTCTTTTCTGTATATGCACATTTCTTCCTTCCGTATATCCACATATACGAAAGGCTAAAAGCGCATATAAGGAATAGAGCTTTCATATAAGCATTTTTCCTTCCGTAAATGTGCATTTATGGAAGGAAAAATGTGCATATACGTAAGCTCTCTTTTGTATATGCGTATTTATGGAAAGAAAAATGCACATATACGAAAGAGAGGAAGAGAGCTTCCGTACATGCGCATTTTTCTTTCCATAAATGCCCATTTACAGAAGGAAAATGCGCATATATGGAAGCTCTCTTATGTATATGTGTATTTCTGCCTTCAGTATATGCGCATTTTTCTTTCTGTATATGTGCATTTCTGTCTTTCGTATATGAGCATATACAGAAACTCTCTTCCGTATATGTACATTTTTGCCTTTTATATATGTGCATTTCTGCCTTCCGTATATGCGCATATACGAAAGACAGAAATGCACATATACAGAAGAGATCTTCCATTAGAGGAAATTTCAACTCAATATGGGCCTCCTAAGAAAAAAAATAAAATAATAATTAAAATAATGAAATAATATTTATTAATTTTGGAGCAAGAAAAGAAAAACTACTTTTTTTGTTCGTATTTTCGACATATCTCCTTGCGATTTTTCTCAAATTTCAATCGAGAGAGCTCCCTGGATGCGAAATTAAATTCCACATTCAACGAGTACCCACTCGGCATACCTTTGATAGATCTCGCTATCCAAAAAAACATCATCATCATGTTTTTTTGGGTAGCGGGGTCCATCAAAGGTATGCCGAGTGGGTACTCATTGGATGTGGAATTTAATTTCGCATCCAAGGAGTTCTCTTGATTAAAATTTGAGTAAAAACACAGGGAGATATGTTGAAAATACGAACAAAAAAAGTAGTTTTTTTAATGATACCTATCCCCAAATTTATATTAAAAAATTGTTTAAGACTTATACGGTATCTCAAATTTAAAGCAATTTCATTGGCTAACACATGATGACATGGAATTTGAATTATGGTTAAAAGGCCAATTTTGAGTTGAAATTTCTTCTAATGTGTATATGCGCATTTCTACATTCTGTGCATGCGCATTTATAGAATCTCTCTTCTATATATGCGCATATACAGAAGGTAGACTCTGTGCATATACGAAAGAGAGCTTTCCTATATGCACATTTTTCCTTCTGTATATGCGCATTTACAGAAGACAGAAATGCTGATATACGAAAGCGAGCCTTTCGTATATGCGCATTTTTCCATCTGTATATGCGGATTTACGAAAGGCAAGAAATGCGCATATACAGAAGCTTCCTTCCATATATGCGCATTTTTTCCTTAAGTAAATGCGCATATACGGAAGCTCTCTTTTGTATATGCGTATTTTTGCCTTCCGTATATATGCATATATGGAAGAGAGTTTACATAAATGCTCCAATTATTTCCTCAATTTGAATGGTTGCCTCTAAATCCCAAATTCGGCCTCTTGGTGACTGTTTTTATCCCTATCATTTCATATTTGTTATATTTCTACAATCTGGTTTGAATTTGTTATACTTGTCATAGAATCTTTCATCATTTGTTATCATAGAGTGTATGAAATCTCTTTCCATGTGGCACACATTGTCCTCTAGTCTCTTCCTTTTCCATGGGAGTTGTACTCTCCTTTACTAATTCGAATTCATTTTCTCATTATATGTTATTTGACACCACATCACCCTTAAGTAATGTTACATTACCCATTTGTCCAAATTTAGATGAAGATCATGCCATGTGTGTGGAGAATCTAGTCACCCAAAGGCTCCACAATCCTCCAATAATATGGAAGATTAGTATATGAGATAGAGAATTTTATTTGAATAATTTGGAACACTAGTGTATATTCTAGTATATACACTAGTGTATATACTAGAATATACATCAATGTATATTGCTAGTATATACACTAAAAATAATAATTACGAAATAATAATTAAAATAAAGTTTGAATAAAGAATGCTAGCTCCCTATACTCTAATTAAAAGACATATATTTGCAATTCCTACTATATTAATGGATAAAATACACATAACCACTTATATATAGATAGATAGTTTTATTTGCTTAATTTGGAACACCAGTGTATATTCTAGTATATACACTGGTGTATATACTAGTATATACATCTACGTATATTGCTAATATATACACTAGTGTATATTCTAGTATTTATACACTAAAAATAATAATTAAAATAATGTTTGAACAAAGCATGCTAGCTTCTTACACTATAAAAAAAGACATATATTTGCAATTCCTACTACATTAATGGATAAAATACACATAACCACTTAAATATATAGATAGAAAGTTTTATTTGAATAATTTGGAACACTAGTGTAGGAAGCTAACAAGCTAACACTAGTCATTGTAGAGAGTTTTATTTAATTGGGGACATGACAAATAATTTTAACACCAATGACTTCAATTCGTGGTTACTTCAAGTGTGACTACACTCCAAGTTTGGGGTTGGATTTAATCTAAGGTTGACTTCTTGGCACCTTCTTGGTTGAATTAAATCCAATGTTTACTTCATGGTTGAATTCAAAATATAGTTGACTTCAATCCATTAATAATACTATGGTTGATGTTAGTATTATTGTTAATATTAATGTAAAGTTTATTGTCAATATTAATATTAATGTTAATAACAATGTAAATATGATGAATGTTATAAATGATTAATGTTAATGTTACATTTAATGAATGTAAATAGGATTAATGTTAATATTAATGAATATAAATATGATTGATGTTAATGATTAATATTAATGTTAATGTTAATGAATTATAATGATTATAATAATTAATGTCAATGTTAATGTAAATATGATGAATGTGAACATTCATTAATGTTAATAGTAATGTAAGTATGACTAATGCTATTATTATATTGTTATTTTTTGTAAGTTGCCATTTTATTAAAAAATAAAAATAGTGGTACATAGAAAATTACAATACTGAGAAGCAGTTCTGCTTATTGAAAGTAGTCATAGAGTTTCGGACAATCCTGGGTCCTCCCTCTAGGAGAGAAAACAGGTGCCCAAGAATGGTACCTTCACTCCGGGAAGGAAAAAAAGACCCCTAAAATAATCCTTAGAGTAGACAAAACAAAAATGTGGGTCTAGAGAGAACCTGACCAACATCGTCCAAGATTGCAAAAGCTGGAGGCTAAAGAAAAACCTGTGTAGTTCTTGCAAAAAAAACAGAGAGGCATGGAGAAACCTGCTCATGGTTTGAAATATGGTTCCTCTTCTATAGGGAAATTGTAACCAGGGAAAACTTGTTGCGTCGACTTGCTGGAGATGTTCGTTGGTTTGTCGCTGGAGGTCGTCTTTTCCTCTGCGTTGTTGGCATCCTCATTAGAACCTGCCGGTGGTTGTTTTGCTAGGAGGGGGTTCAATTTTCTCATCAGGACATGATTGTAAGTGAATTTTCTGGAAGGGAGCATGGAGGCTCGAGTTTGAGGAGCAGATATGGCATGAGGGGCTGAGATGGTGGTTGGGGGAGAAGCGGAACTTGAGGGATCGTTCGCTGAAGGAGTTGTGTGTGGAGTGGGATGTGGAGACCGGGCTTGAGGTTGAGCAGGAGGGTGAGCTTGAGTTGGGCAGAAACGGAGGATGAGCCCAATGAGTAAATTTTTGAACAACCAGAAGTTTCGTCGTCGCTCCAAAGTTCTTCCTGGTGCGCCACCAACCCTTGTAATTTTGTCCTCCCAATCATTAGTGACTCTTCGAACCTCTTCCGAGATGTCCATATCAAAACCTTCAGAGTTAGCATGAGAAGATAGATGAATTTGACGCTCTGTGTGGGTGTTTCTGCCTTGCTGGCCACGACGTGGAGTCCCACGCGATCGGCTGGCCATTGTAAGGTGGCGAGAGATGTCGTTAACCTGTGCTGAATAGAGAATTTTAGAGTGAAGCAGAACCAAATGAGCAGAGTCACTATGATCTTGAATGCAGGAGCTTTTGCAGCAAGGAATGTAACAAGTGTATTTGTTCACGACACAAAGGGTGGTGAAGAGGTTGGCGCACTGATCCAAGCACAGTGAATGAGAGTTAATGTTGCTTTGCAGTGAGGTGACGAACGACTCTTGTCGGTCAGGTTGGAGCTGGCCACGTCTAGGCCTAGAGTGAAGGATTGCCAATAGAAGGCCCAAAATTAAACTCACGCGGTGATGGGGGTGGCTATGTCAGCCTCCCCCATGTCACTAGTGCTCTGGCAAGCACCCGCATCCGGGTGTTATTATTATATTGTTAATATTAATGTCAATATATTATTATTATTGCCAATATTAATGTTGTTATTATTGTAATATAATGTTAATATGATTAAGGTTGTTAATAATTAATATCAAAGTTTTTTCATATTATCAATATTTTATTAGTGTTAATATTATTTAATATTTTTATTAATTAAAATGTATTGAATTGTTGTATTTTTTTTTTCAATGTGGTTCACACGCCGGCTTGACCGACGGGCTACATCCATGGAATAATTTCAAGAGGGCCCACCCAAAGGGGCCTCACTCTCGACACACTTCATGCCTAACCCCAAGAGCGTCAAGGAGAATGGATCCCGCGACCTCACTTGCCGGGAGGCCTACCTACGGTTGCTCGACCGCTTGAGCTAACTCTTGGGGCTATATTGAATTGTTGTATTATTATTATTTTAATATTAATTAATTATATAAAATTATAAGTGTCTATATTAATTATATACCAATATTAATCTTAACATTATTTAATAATTTAGTTATTTTATATATCACTAATAATTATATATGTACTTTAAATCATTTGAATAAAAATATATATGATTTTTAAATCATTGTGTTAAGAGGTGCTTTCTACAACTAAAATGAGTGAGATGTGTCCCATGTGTAAGGCTAATGTGGCACATATTGGCTCAATAAGAATTAATAATTATAAAAAGTAAAAAAATAAAAAAACTCATAACATGTGGGATTATAATTAAAAAATAAAAAATAAAAAAAATATTATACTCATTGCACTAAGAGAAGCCATGTGCTCTCCAACCCAAGATTTTGTCATCTTAGTCTTGTTAGACTTAAATAAAATAAATAAAAAATTAAAATAGCATAGATCCATTTAAAATAGCATAGACTCATTGCACTAAGAGAAGCTATGTGCTCTCCATCCCAAGATCTTGTCATCTTAGTCTTGTTAGACTTAAATAAAATAAAATAAAAATTAAAATAGCATAGATCCATTTAAAACCCGGATCTATGAAGTAACTAGAGGGATCCAAATGGTAAAAAATGTACATCTCAAGAAACTGGATCTCTTTGGGTGCTTAATAAATCCAGGTTTAAAATGAATCTATACTAATATATATCACTTAAATTATTATACTTACATGGGAGAAGTTTCAATAGAAACAAGTGAAAGTTATGTTTTTAGTTATATATATTCAAAATGGGTTATTAGTGTTAATATTATTTAATATTTTTATTAACTAAAATATATTGGATTGTTGTATTATTATTATTTTAATATTAATTAATTATTTAAAATTTTAAGTGTTAATATTAATAATATACCAATATTAATCTTAATATTATTTAATTATTTAGTTATTTTATATATCACTAATAATTATATCTTTAATTTAAATCATTTAAATAAAACTATATGTGATTTTTAAATCATTATGTCAAGAGGTGCTTTCTACAATTCAAATGAGTGAGATGTGTTGGCACAGGTTGTTCAATAAAAATTAATAATTATAAAAAGTAAAAAATAAATAAAACTTATAACATGTGAGATTATAATTAAAAAATTAACAAATAAAAAATATTATACTCATTGCACTAAGAGAAGTCAGGTGCTCTCCAACCCAAGATCTTGTCAGGTTAGTCATGTTATGTTGGCCGACATAAATTTAAAAAAAAATTACATATAAACTTAAATAAAATAAAATAAAAATTAAAATATCATAAATCCATTTTATACCCGGATCTATGAAGTAACTAGAGGGATCTGGTAAAAAATGTACGTCTCAAGAAACTGGATCTATCTGACTGCTTAATAGATCCATGTTTAAAATGGATCTATGCTAATATATATCACTTAAATTATTATAGTTACATGGGAAAGGTTTCAATAAAAACGAATGCAAGTTATGTTTTAAGTTATATATATATATATATATATATATATATGGGTGTGTGCAAGAAGTTAAGGGACTTTTTAGATGCTATGGTAGAATGAAGTCAATCATTCTTGATCCATAAAATAGAAATCATCCCAATCAATCCCGACCCTAACAAGCCTAATCGCAAGGCTGCCAACATGCATGCCAATTAGGATAGTACACAAAAACGTGCTCCTATTTTACCTTGCAAAAACGTGCTCCTATTTTGCTTCAATAAAACACGCTCCCGTTTTGCTTCAATAAAATGCGCTCCTGTTTTGGTTCATTAAAACGCACTCCCGTTTTGGTTCAAGAAAATGCGCTCCCGTTTTGGTTCAATAAAACGCGCTCCTGTTTTGCTTTAATAAAACGTGCAAAATGAGGGGGGTCCTTAGTGGTAAGGGGAGACATAGGGATGTGTGTGTGTGAGAGAGAGAGAGAGAGAGAAAGATAGAGTGGAGGGGGGGGTCCTTAGTGGGATCGGGTGACCTGCGGATGTGTGTGTGTGAGAGAGAGAGTAAAAGGTGTGTTAGGATTTTAGG
>LPNX010567498.1:13901-27386 GCA_001517045.1 Pseudotsuga menziesii
TCATGTGAGTCGGATCCAAGACAAGGAATGCTCCAAAGGATTTTGGATTATGTACACATCCCAATGTACACGACTATAGAGGGAATATCCGCGTATCTACGCGGTTATCGGGGAAAATGCCGCATATATCATTTTTCTAATGTTTTTAGGGATGGTCAATGATACATCAAAAGACAAAAAGTGGTCCATAGGGGCTAATGAGTCTGCAGCGGGACAGGGGAAGACCATACAATGTGTGATTCACCTAGTGTGGTGAAATCCGCTATAACAATTGGGAGAAGGTGCATCCATGAAAGTGGGTAACACTTTTTGGCCAAATTTGGCAATGAAAACCTGATTTTTTACTCATGTCCTAGATAGAAGCCCTCGAAACGCATATATGCCATGCGAATTTCGACTGGTAATAAAAAAACAAATTGTAGAATATTATGTTGGCTTCCCAATGATATTTTAAAAAAAATATTGCGATGTCATTTAATGTGTAAAATTTTGCATTTAATGAACTGTGTCACCTTAAAAATTTGAAGAAGTTAATAAGTGGCTTGTGTCCAACCCCAATAATTCAATCTTACATTAATAATTTAATATATATATATATATATGAGCATGATCTACACAAAATACACTGTGGTCTACGTATTTTTTTGTTAATTTATTTCGCAATATACAATTATTTATTATTTTTCGAAAGCGACCACATTTGATTTCAACATCATTTTATACATGTGTGTCCATCCCAGCATTTTTTTCACTGTTTTCAAAAATTGAAAAACCAAAGATACCCTTTTGAAGAGGACGCGTCGATGTGTGGGCTGTGCATTTTTACAAAAATTTTGGATGTTTATTTTTTACCTTGCAGATTTTTCTTTGAGCTGCTTCGAAGTTGTTGTCATGTTTTCTAAGTGTAAGTTTTAGAACTAATTAAAAAAAAAAACCCATATGAATTCCAAAACACATGCATGATACCTCAATGGATAGAGGATTCCGTGGTGAAACTACCGATATCAACTCCGCTCAGTTGTGTGCCATAAATGGCAGGGTTTACACCCCTAGAAGACACAGAGAAACATTGATTTTCTTGTAAGAGGGCTAATTCTCTATTTTTCCGGCCCTCGATCGAGCTATTTAAATACCTCGATCAAGCTCTTAACAAAACCTCGATCGAGGTCCTAATAAACCCTTGATCGAGGTTCTGGGACGTAAAGAATTTCAACATCATTTGATTCAGATTCGGCCAACTCTGCGAATAATAAATCTCTTAGAAAATTAAACCAAAAAAAAACCATGACATTGCCAAACCGCCGTCATTTTACAAACCGCCATGGGGCCAAGGGTTTGAGAAATTGATTGTTAAAAGTTTTTTAATGTTCATTAAACTAATTCAAAACACAAAATAGGACTGTAATGGAGCACTACTGGGGGCGGTGGGTTTCCCCTAGATTTTATGTTAAATATTAGTTGTGGAGTAATTGGTGTTATAGATGTGATTGATTGGAGTCATAGATGTGATTAATCACATCTATAACCCAATTACTCTGCTACCCATATTCAACAGAAGAAGTGAATAACATTACGGGTTTGTTTCCTATTTATAGGCGGTTAAAGATGCTCGATTGAGGTCTTCTTTAACCCTCGATCGAGTGTTTATTTAACCCTTGATCCAGGTCTTGAACCGTTGACCAAGGGTTTATCAGAAGCTCGATCGAGCGTTTAATAAAATCTCGATCGAGGGTCTAATAAACCCTCGATCGAGCTGTTAAGACCTCAATCGAGGGTTTAATAAAAGCTCGATCGAGGTACGTTTTTTTGTTTTTGCCAAATTCGTCTTGCCAAAAATTGTAACCCACCTCCGTGGATGCACCCGAGACAAGAAAGTTTTCTCAAATATGTTTATGGAAATGTTGATTATGGACTCAGTTTACTTAATAGTTTTCACATATGAAAGTGGGATTGGTAGTGTTGATGATAAAAGATCCACTCTAATATTTGTTATATATTTTTTCTTAACAATTATAATATGTATACAAATCAAGTTATGGTGATATTGTGATTGAATAAAGAAGAGCTCATTGTACATAATGAAACAAGCAGCCTAGCTTGTGAAATCACATAATATCTATTACAAAAAAGAAATTATTATAGATTTTGGCTTTTCCAAAATATTATTTACACCTACAAAATTGATAAGTTCAATCAAATCATCAAAAACTCTTAAAGTTTTCTTTCTAGATCAAAGCATATTAAGACAAAGAATTGTTTCATCATAAGATTCATAAAAGCAAAAATGTAATCAAACAAGCCATCAAAAACTGTTAAAGTTTTCTTTCGAGATCAAAGCATATTAAGACAAAGAATTGTTTCATCATGAGATTCATAAAAGCAAAGATGTTAGTGAAATAACATATTCTTAAAGCAAATTCAACAAACTTGAAACTCTAGTTATAAGAATTTATACTTATTCCAATAAGGGAAGGGAATATAATGCTATGATATTATAATGTTATAAGTGTTATGACACATTTGTTTATGTTTCTATCATAAACTTAGTTTTTTAAGTGACAATCAAATGAGAAGAACTTATACTTATCCTAACAAGGGAATGAATATAATGCTATTATATCGTGATGCAATAAGTGTTATAACACATTTGTTTATGTTTCTACATGTACTTAGCTTTTTAAGTGACAATCAAATGATTTGTCATTTACATTTTATGAATAGCTATATTTTAATGATTTTTGAAAGAATAAAAATGTAAAAAAATAAAAAATAATTTATTTATTTATTAATATTATAGGTAATATAATATAATATTCGCCGATGGGGACATAGCAAGTGGTAAAGTGGAATTGTTGAAATTGGTTGTAATTAGAAGGTCTTGTGTTCAAATTCCCCTCGTGCGCCATGGTTCCCCTAGTTACAATATATATATAATATTCTTTATTATAAAAGATAATGTATTTTTAATCATTTCAGCATTGTCAAATTATTTCAACTTAGTATTTTAATGATATGAAATCCAAATAATTTAACAATTAAAATAATATTTATTTCTATATAAACAAAATTTGGTAAACAATGCTTCATAACTTATTTTAATAACATAAAATCTAAACAATTTAACAATTAGAATGACATTTATATCTATATAAACAAAATTTGGTAGACAATGCTTCATAGCTTATTAAAATAATTTCTTAATAAATCTAAAATAACTTATGATGTAGTCAATCCAAAATCCAAAGGAAACAGGGGATCATAGTGTTTGTGTCCCACATTCATGGGCAATTGGTCAACATGTCTAAACCATGTTCTTGGCAGCTTTCCTTGAAAATCATAATCGCCAAAAATCACATCAGTCACACCTTGACCCTCACTGCCAGGGAGCCATGCTGCAACAAAAGCATCTACCAATGGAAGATAAGGTTCAATAACAAGTGGCCTTCCGGATATCAAGATTACAAGGCATTTCACTGAGCTACATACATTCTTAATAGTGTCACCTCCACCTAAGGGAATGGTTAAATTAAGATTATCCCCAAACATTTCTGCATAAGGTTCCTCACCCACAACCACAATAGCATATGAAAACCCTTCTCCTTTCACATAATTTGCATCTGGACTTTGCTTATAAAAAACCTGAGTAGAGGGGCTTACAGCAGATTTGATTGCTTCCAGAATTGTAGTTCCTGCATAACAAAAAATGATATGAAGAAGGTCAAACAAAAAATATATGAAGAAGGTCAGTTGCATCACTTACTTATTGGTAAATGGATCACTTACAAAAAAATATAGTATGAAGAAGGTCAATTGAATGACTGACTTATTGGTAAATGAACTAACATAGATGTAATGCAACTCACCTGTTGTTGAGTTTCCACTTAATCCTTGCCATTGGATTGTCCATCCACCACACTGGTAACCCAGATTGTCAGGATGAGTGCCTGCCACAAGAATCTTGGGAGCATTCTTATCCAAAGGAAGCAAAGGGTCGCTTGTGGACTTTCCATTTTTCAACAATACCAGAGACTTCCTGACCGCTTCTCTTGCCAAATCCCTGTGCTCCTGTTATTCCAAAAAATGACTGTTAATGGCATGGAAACAAAGCATCCCAATGCACACTACAGACGTCGCCAGCGTTGTCTATATGTAAGCTATGGAATATCGCGATTGAAATTGTCATACATGGTCTCCTATGTATATTCTATATTATGGACTGTTTTTGTTGAAGTTTCACAGAAAAACATTGAGAACCAGAATTCAACAGAACAGCAGAAGGATCAGAACACGTGGTCTCTTGCTGTGGAAGATATGGTTTTAAAAGGGAGCTAAACTGTAGAAAGATAATTATAAGAAAACTAACATAATCAAATACATAATAGTATGGGTTTTAACCATTCATCGCAAGAAACGGCCCATAAACAGCACACATTTTACCTTGCTGCCAAGTTGGTTAGCTAGGCTCGGATTGGCCAGAGGGTGTTCAAAAAGTCCCATGGTGAATTTTACTCTCAAAATTCTTCGAACTGCGTCACTTATTCTATTCATGGAGATGAAACCACTCTTGACTTGGGAAGTCAGATTGTTAATAAAGTCTGTGAAATTGTAGGGAACCATCACCTACGGAACATTTTTCCAATAGAAAAGTCAGGCATTTCGTATTTAATAGGCTATTATAGGTATGAAACAGTGTTTAATTAGGGATACTGAAAATTTAGCAACTCTGGCAGAGAAATACACTACCATATCAATCCCTGCACCCACACTTTCCAATACTGACAAAGAATAATTAGCACCAGGTGGGCTAGTTATTCTGTCAATACCTTGCCAATCTGAAATAACAAAGCCCTGTAACCAAAATAAGCAGGCATCTGTGTAAAATAGCTAGTTGAATGTTTTACACAATATCATTTTTTTGTAAAGCTTAAAAACACAAAACCAATATTGATCATGATTATAAGAATGCACAGTAGTCATACCTTGAAGCCAAGTTGCTTCTTGAGAACATGAGAAATGAGAAATCGGTTAGCATGCATCTTCACTCCGTTCCAACTGGAATAGGAAATCATAATGGTGGAGACTCCTTTGTCAATTGCATCAAAATAGGGGGTCATGTGGGTGTTGACTAATCTTTTAAAGCTGCTGACAGTGTTATTCTCATCAATACCCTTGGTTGTTCCTCCATCACCCACAAAATGCTTAGCACAAGCTGCAACATTTGAACTGACAGGAACCAATTGATCACATAGTTAGAAATAGAAACCTATTTCAGTAAACTTTGACATAAAAATGCTTAGCACAAGCTGCAACATTTGAACTGACAGGAACCAATTGATCACATAGTTAGAAATAGAAGCCTATTTCAGTAAACTGTGACATAATTGATTGATCAGAGAAATTTATGTTCTATGTGCATTTGTGAAAAGCTAAATGAATAAAACAAAAGGTTTCAAGCTTACGGCCCAGCTACAAAAGGCTCCCCCTTTGTAGAATTGGCAGGAGGCTCCCCCTGCAGGCCAAAGATAAAATCTGACATGGACTTGACAATTGTTGGATCCTCGCTGTAGCTCTCATAGCAGCGCCCCCATCGAGGATCTCTGCAAACCTGCCCACCACAAATAAAACACTCTAATCAATTCAATCATTACTCTTATTTTGAACAGACATCCATTAAGCACACTCAATGCAAGAGTCTTACAGCAACACAGGGAGCAAATGTGTACTGAATTCCAGTAGCTCGAATTTCAAGAGCTGTAGCAGCTCCTATTCTTCTCGCCAGATCAGGATCCCTGCAACAATAAAGTATTGGTACAAGTTGTAAGCGAGGTTTACTAAAGCTAGGGAATAATAGGGTTCAATTAACTAGTGTTTGATAAGCACTCAAATTCACAGCCTGATATTTAATCATCCCAATTCACCTACTCAGATATCTTGTCGCCCATTTTACCTAGTCAAATCTTTGCTCATTGCAATTCAGGTGCTCATAGTAATCCATGTTCTCTCCAAACTATTGTCTTAAGATTTTGTTCATAGCAATCCAGGTCATTAAAGTTTTTTTTTCATAAGAATCCAAGTCATCAAAGTCACTTTAGAAATCATTCCTCCTGAGATTTTTCTGAACCAAGGGCACTTTCCAAATTATTGTCTCTTGGTTCACCAAGGGCACTTTCCAAATTATTGTCTCTTGGTTCACCAAGGGCACTTTCCAAATTATTGTCTCCCAAGATTTGGCTTATATTAATCTAGGTCATCTAAAAGGGCACTTTCCAAATTATTGTCACTCAAGATTTTGCTTATATTATTCTAGGTGATCTAAAACGCTTTCCAAATGGTTGTATTTTGAGCTTTTGCATATAACAACCCAGATTACCAAAATACTTTCCAATTGATTGTATTTCAATTTTTTTCTTATAATAACCCAAATTACATGGACGAACATTAGAAGTCATTGCCAGCAAAGATTTTGCTCATAACAATCGAGGTGACCAAGACACTGTGAACCATTGCTTCTTCAAATATTGCTCACAGCAAACCAAATAAGGTCACTTAAAGGAACAAGTTTCAAAATTTGCCTCTTTAAATTTTGATTATGGTAATCCAAAGGCTCTTTCCAAATCAATGTCTCCCCAGGAGTAAAGGTAAAAGTAGATTAAATTAAAGAAAAGAAATGCCCAGCCATACAAGCATGGGTTTACTTCATAAAGCAGCAGAAAAATGAACGGATTTAACTTTTATGTCATTAAGCAGGCCACTGAACTAATTAAACCATTACCATGAAGATAAAGGGGAAGAGTTGATAGTTTACTTGCCTGGTAGCTCCAAGGCCAACATTGTGAGGGAAGATGGTAGCCCCATAGACATTGTTGTGGCCATGCACAGCATCAATGCCATATATCATAGGGATCTGAAGACGGGTCGACATGGCACCCTTCTGAAGCTCATCCACCATGTTCATCCATGTGGCAGGAGATGCCTTGGGTGCAGGAACGCTACCACCTCCGCTCAGGACACTTCCTGCAGTACAACCATACCATCTCACCATCAACAGCAGAGCAGACCAAGACCATGTTAACCTTGCATCTTAACTGTTTGAGTTATAATAAATACCAAATGGGCTCAATTGTTTTAGATCGGTCAATAATATGAATGGAAAAAGAGAAGAGAGAAGAGAATGAATTGTGTCATGAGTGTGTTACCAATGTAGTAAGTTTTCATGACATCTGCAGTGGCAACTGTTCTTTCAATCTGTGTCATCTGTCCGATCTTCTCTTCCAAAGTCATTCGCGCCAGCAAGTCCTCCACGCGAGCAGTGATGGGCTGAGATGGGTCTTTGTACTTAGCATACTCAGTAGCTTCTGCACAAGTCATCCATAAAACCGCAAGAAACAGCAGGAAACACCATCTTGAATCCATTCTCCTAATTGCCATCAACAAAACAGGATCACTCCGCCCTGCGAGATGAACAGAGGCGAAGTGAATTGATATGAGAACCCTGAAGGATATTTAAAGGAAGAATTGACGGGGATGACTTTAAGTAACCGATGGGCAAATCAACAACCGAATACCCATTGTTGATATTCTCAACGCTTGATACCCGGAGGTGGCTACACTCTGGATTTGGAATTTTTGAAGAAGGCTTCCGGTGTTCACGCTATTTTTTTTCCCAAAGGAATTTGGGAAGGTTTTCGTAAAGTAAATTATGTTACCCAATGCAGGTTTGGTTTCCGCACCTGGCCCGTATAATAGGGTGATCGAAACATTCTTACGGGGACAGAGGAGGAGAGTATTTATGTGAAACGAATGCAACTTTCAGAGATAATAAACACACAGGCTGAAAACAAAATAACCATAAGCTAAAAAGATGGTGCACAGTTTTCAATAATCCGAAAATACAGTGCCATTCATTAATGTCAAATGTTTCCCATATTTCTGAAAATACGGTGACCATATTGTTAAGTTTCAATGAACAACCCAAAATATTCATATATATATTTTATTATTTTGCGTATTCGCATTGATATTAGGAATTAAAAATTGTCTTTAATCCAAAATATTATGGTTTAGTAAAATATTAAATTAGACTATGAAATAAAAATAAATAATTTCTCCATAAATCTAACCTTCTTTGAAGTTTGAACATATATCCTTCTTAAAAACAAATTTTTAATAAGACAAATATTTATTTTATTTTATTTATATATCAGAGCATTTTTATTTTGTATTTATTTATTTTAAAATATTTTATTATAATATTTAATGAAATCGTCTTATTTTCATTAACCCTTAATCTTCACGAGGTTATAATTTATTTAAATTGCTGGTTCATAATTTTATATAGTTTATATGGAATTACTATTTTCAATTATGTATATATATATATTTTTCTCTCTTTTTTCTTTTTGATATTTAATATAAATTTTTTGAAAAATCATATTTTGTATTCAAATAAAATTGAAAATATATTTTTTAAAGATGTTGAAGCATATTGTTTCAAAAAGCTTCTCCTTAACTCTAGATAAGCTCAGAGCTTCTAAGCAAAGATATTATTTAAACAATATATAAACTAGTTCAAAATAGATAATCCAACACAAGGTTGGTTGTTGTGGGAAATTTATACTATGTTCAACTCAATTAAGTTCTTCGTTCTACTCTGATCTCAGGTCGCCATCCATATACTCAGTTATAAATAGGCGATCCAATTCCAATCACAATGCCTCTTTACTTAAGACATTGACACTTCAACTTTCTATATATATGCGTGATCTCTACCCAAGTAAATAAACCACTTATATAATTCAAACGTCGAGCCATATGCTGCAAACCAAGTCTATGCATCTATATATCCCCTTTGATAAAATCAATCACCATGGAAGAGTTGTTGAAAACCTGGATATGAGAAATATTGTGCTTGTTGGAAAATTTTAGAAGATGGAATATTGCATCGATTTCACCAAGGTTGTTTGTATTGGCACCCAAGCGATCCTCACCCTTGTAATATTGGTTCTTGTAGTAGTGCAGTACAAAGTCGCAAATCTATCTTCCCCCTGACATGCCCCATCGAAGAAACTCCAAAAATTCTCCTTGTCGATAATGAATGTTCCAATCTTTCATGTAGACCCAAGTTTAAATGATTAACCATACTCCTTGTTCAAAGCCAAAGTCCATGAAGTTACTTGAGTGTCGATAATATGCTCACCCTAAAAAAATGTAAGCATTCCTTGTAATCCAAATCCCCTAGAAAATTAGATATTGGAAAGCACAAAGACCTTTAAGATCACATCATTGAAAAAATCTTGCAAAAGAATCCAATAACCTATCCCTATCCCATAAATTGATCAGCTACAAATGAAGTTCCACTTCATGCCAAACCTATCAGGTAAATGGGCATGTCAGAAATAAGTGAGCATTGGATTCCTCGGTATATCGACAAATGAAACATAAATAAAGCCTAGGATCTATGTGTTTTGAGTTAATGAATCTCAATGTGTTTCAATCCCTCAATGAGGGGAGTAGAGAATTGCAAAGTGCACACGAAGTTTGAGGTTGGCACAGATATTGAGGTGGGGTTTCGTACTATGTTGCATATTGTAGTGTCGATTTACATGCCAAGGGGGGTAGGGGGGTCTCAAGAACTTGTTCACAACCCGACTGAGTTTATACTCAAAAGTATCACAATTAAAAGAGGAATGCAACCATGACCTTTGTTTATGTGTTTGAGTAGAAGAATTCAAAGGTGTTTTCAAATTTTGCATTGCACTTGTCTTATTTTGTGTGTCAAGGGGGGTCCTTGGGCACCTATGAGGAACATAGACAAGTTTATACTCTTTTTCTCATAATTTTGAGAGTAGTTCAGTGGTGATCTATGTTTATGAAGTTGAGCAGTAAAATTGGTGTCTTCAAATTTGGCCTTGTAAATCCATTTATTATAATTTGGTGCAGTCTCACTATTTGAAAGTGGACTCGAAGACATAGCCCAGGAAGGGTGAACTCCATTAACAGTCATTGTGTCATGTTATTGTTTCTCATGTTCTCTTATTTACTTTCACAATTCGATTATGCAAGTTGGGATCATTAGTTAAGTGTTTGGTTAAGTAATTTAATCACTTAATAATTGTGAAGTGCACTATTAGTAAAAGGTCTTGGTTTTCCGAATCATATTTGATATCAATGCATGTTTAATTAACTTGGTATCTTAATATTTTTAGATCAAGGGAAAGTGTTTAGAGTTCCATTTTAGAATCATTGACCCATTTAGTTAAGTAGTCTATTGTGGCGATAATGTAACAAACTTCATAATGTTTCATTAGCGGGTTGATAGGTCCAACAAAATCAATTGCCCATTTTTCAAATGGTTGCAAAGCTCGAACTAGGTGAAGGGGATGCTCATCTCAGCCAAATGGTATGCCAAGCCATTAACATATATCAAATTTCCTGGCATAATCCCTAGCATCTTTGAACATTGTAGGCCACCATAGTCTTGCTTGGAGAACCTTCTTTCATGTGGCTTTTCTACCAACATGTCATCTCACAACTCTGGCATGGAATTCACATATGATGATTTTGTGATCATGATCCAAGACACATTTATGCAAGATGCCACCGATCCCCAATTTGTATAATTTTCCTGTGATTAACTGGTATTCCACAACTCTTGTGACTAAGTAACATTTACCAAAGGGGACGCAAAAGATGCATTTCTGCAAGTTCAAAGAAACTCCCATTTTTCTGCAATGATCCAACATTAGTTGAAGAAGTACAACATGGTAATTGAGAAAATTGTAAACTATCCATTCATCCAGGTATACTTCGAAGAATTTATGAAGGAACTCACAAAAAAACTATGATCATTGTTCTTGAGAAAATGACTAGTGCATTTTTCAACCCAAATGACATCACATTATAAGAAAATGATCCCCATTTTGTAGTGAATGTGGTATTCTTCTAATATTCTTCTGTAATTTTGATGTAGTGGTACCCCAAGAATCCATCAATGAACACGTATGCATCATTTCTTGCTACTTGGTCTAGCAGTTCATCACTGAACAATGTCATGAATGAGTCATGGACACATGAAGCATTCAGGATGTGATAGTAAACACATACTCAGATTTCCTGTATATCTTTCTTGCTCTGAATTACAATAGGACTGATCCAGTTTGTTTCATCTACTAAAAAAATCAAACCTACGCTCAACATTTGGTCAATCTCCTTTTCACCTTTTTCTTCACTCGAGGATTCAGATTATATGGTTGATGCTTAACTGGTTTGGCCTATGGTTCTAGTGCATTATCCATTTCACCTAAACCTCCTTGAATCCCTTTGAGATCTATAAATATTTGCAAAAACAAATCATCATATTCTTTCAATAATGATGTGACCTCAGACATTGTTTGTTGATCCCAGTAGTCCCCACTGATGGTCATCTTTAGTTTATCTTCAATATTCATGTTGAATTCTTGCATCTTCAAATATTGTGCATAGATTTCTCCCATCTCGTCAGTTTTTGTATGGATTATTTCTTGGTATAGTTTCGACTACTTGAAATTCACATGCTGCAAATGCTCGAGCTCATCTAGGTTGGAGTTCTCTTTGTTTACTTTTGCATGAAAAAGAGGGGATATTACTTTGGGAACCATAAATGTAAGACTTTCCATTTCTTGATGCTTAGGACAGACATATGAGTGTACCACGTTCCTTAGTTGATTAGTAAACAATGCACCCTTGATAGTTGTTAATCCTCTGCAACCTTATTGTCGATCGTAGAGAAGGAGAAATCTTGATAGAACTTTGCATGTAGATTCTTCTATTAGTCAATGTGTCTCATTGTTTCTTCGTGTAGGTACCAATCCTTTAAGATAGGGCCGAGCTCATGAAAAAATTGATGAACCCAAAATTGTGATTATAATCCATCTAATTCCCACTGGCTCTAACACATGTCAATGTGCTCATAGGGATTGGTATCTCTTGGGAATATTTCTTTGACCATATTAGCATACATGGATGGCTTCAATCTAGTCATTAGTTCTAGTTGATTGGTGTCCCAATCAGGTATGCCATCTTTTTGCGTTACCCACCATATTGGGGGAGTGCCTTTGAGTGTTGTATCTAAGACATCCAAATGGTATTATTCTATCATTGAAAATTCCATTTTCTGCAAGAATGTGTTCAATCCATTAGTACCATTGTACATTGGTTGATCACTTGATTTTATTTTGATCCATCGAACCGACTTCACCATTGTGCAACATGTCGATGAAATATCATGATGCCCATTATGCCAATTTTTCTAGGATTATTTAGTCATTATCAATGGGCTGGACACTTCTCCAACTTATTGAACCTCCTCTAGTTTGGTTCACACAGTTGTCCATTTTTCCTACTATGAGAGAATAGATGTTGTATATGACATCTCGCTCCAAATTCTCATGAATGGGCTTAATCAAACTTAATGTGGATATAGAGGGTGTATGACCTTCATATGATCAACCTCAAAATTCATCATTCTATTCTTCAAGACAATTATCCCATATTTATCATAGCTTCATTCGATTCCTAACAGTTCTGGGTAGGGATTTGTTTCACTTACCATCTCTATTACTTCAAAATATGTAGTAGTATTGATGCCTCCCAAATCCACTTCAACATTCCATAGATGGCCAGTAGCATACAATTCAATATTGATTTTCCATTTGTAATTGAATGGGAGAGTAGACAAGAGAGGGGAGATCCCATTTCTTCCCATGACTTCTTTGGTAGGATGTTTACATCAAATCTAAGTCTATACATTGATAGGTATAACTCCCGATTCAATATATTCCATTGACATATCATATATTTATACATTTCATGTGGCGGTTGAGAACCAACCTTTTCACCTTCCTATGCAACTATTCATATTCCTATTTATTTATTTATTTACAATATATAATCCCGGCGGATTATATTCTAACAATCCCCCTCTTAATCCGAAGGGGTGTTCGTAAGTCCGAGCATGGTTCTAAATCTTTCAAACTTTTCTCGTCCAAGCTCTTTGGTGAAGATGTCTACAACTTGATCATTTGTGGAACAATGCCGAAGATGGACTGTCTTGGCCTCTACATGATGTCGAATCAAATGATACTTTGTGTTGATGTGTTTGGTTCGATCATGGAATATAGGATTCTTAGCCAGCTTGATTGCAGAAGTATTGTCGACCAACAATGGAGTGGAGTTCTCTTGTTTTTCTTGCAAATCTTCAAGTATCTTCCTGAGCCATACTATTTCTTTCGTTGCTTCAGATGCAGCCACATATTCTGCTTCTGTTGTTGAATCTGCTGGAACTGACTGTTTGCGTGATCTCCATGAGACAGTTGCTGATCCAAGACTCATAGTGTATCCATAAGTTTATACTCCTGTCTCCTTATTGCCATCAAAATCTGAGTCTGAGTACCCAATAAGTTTGAAGTCATCCACTTTAGAGTACTTGAGTCCAACGTCTTGAGTCCC
>LPNX010567498.1:27675-93563 GCA_001517045.1 Pseudotsuga menziesii
TATCCATCTAATGAACTTTCCACCCTTTCTGAGCAGCTAAAGAGAGTAAGGTACGGATGGTAGCCCATTTTGCTGTAGGAGAAAATGCTTCTTCATAGTCAATTCCTTCTTTCTGTGCATAGCCTTTTGCTACAAGTATCGCTTTGTTCTTGTCAAGTGAGCCATCTGATCTGTATTTGTTCTTGTACACCCACTTGCAGCCAATTGGTTTGGTTCCAACTGGAGGGTCAACCAGCTTCCAAGTTCCATTCTTTATGAATGCATCATACTCATTTTGCATAGCTTCTTTCCACTCAACTTGAGTAGAAGCTTCTTCAAAGGAAGTTGGTTCAAAGTTAGCAGATAAATTAAATTCACAATCAAATGATACATCGATGTCATCACCTGAATTATCTACTCCTCCTCCATCTTCATGTCTTTTCGAACTTCTCGTTCCCGTATTTCCAACTTCATCTAGATGGACACTTTCAAGTGTCTTTGTGGCCCATTTAGGAATCTTCCGTGATGGTCCTGGTTGATCAGCTGGTGGTGCTTCATCATTGATTGAGAGTCTTTCAATTCTCTCAATCACATCATCGAGTTGAACCTCTTGTTCAAGTGAAGTAGCCGGAACTTCTTCATGCAGGGGAGTTGGTGCTTCATATGGAAATTCCAAAGGTTGATCCAGAATAGGAATCCCCCCTTCAAGGTTTGGAATTTCATATTCATTTTCTGAATATGTATTTGGATGAGGATAACTTTCCAAATGAGCAAGATGTCTCTCAATAGACTGGTCATTTTTATTAGTCTCAAGAAAAATGACATCTCTGGAAATAACAAATTTCTTGTTTACCTCATCATACAGATGGTATGCCTTGGAGTATTCTTCGTACCCCAGGAAAATGCATTTTCTGCTTCGAGCACCAAGCTTGTTTCTTTGCTCCTTTGGAATCAAGGCATAACAGGTGGAACCAAAAACTCTGAGATGCCTGATTGAAGGGAGATGGCCAAACCACATTTCATGTGGATTCTTGTTATCAAGGGCATTTGAGGGACTTCTGTTTCTCAAATATGCTGCACATTTTACTGCATCAACCCAAAACATTAGTTTTACATTCTTGAAAAACATCATTGAGCGAACCATATTCATTATGGTTCTATTCATTCTTTCTGCTACACCATTTTGTTGAGGATTGTAGGGAACGGTAGTCTGATGTGCAATTCCATGTTGGCGAAGATAATTTTCAAAATCATTTGAAGTGTATTCTTTCCCATTATCAGTACGAAGTGTACCAATTTTTGATTGTGCTTGTTTTTCTATCAATGCATGAAAGTATTTGAATGTTTGAAATGCTTCTGATTTTGTCTTTAAACAGTAAATCCAGCAAATTCTTGAGTAGTCATCAACAAATGTCATAAAATACTTATTCCCATTTGCTGAAGGAGTTGGCATTGGGACACATAAATCAGAATGTACTAATTCTAATTTCCTACTTACTCTGAAATTAGATTCATGGAATGGCAGCTTACTATGTTTCCCTGATATACATGCATCACATTTGTTCTTCTCTTTGGGAATGGTGGGTAAACCAAATACACCATTCTTTCTCAACAAACGAAGACTGTTATAATTTAGATGACCAAATCTTGCATGCCACAATGAACTAGATGACAAATTACCTTCTCCATGCTGAGAGAGGTAGGTATAGTTCTGAACTTTTGCAGATGAACCCTTTAGCTTCAGCAGCTTCCCATCTTCGTATCCAGTCATGATGACTCGATTGTCAGAGGACTTTCTTATTTCAACGATTCCATCAAACATGTGGATGGAATGGCCTTGCTGTCGAATCTCCACCAAGGACAGCAGGCTTCTCTACAACTCTGGAAGATAGAGAACATTCTTCAACAAGAAATCAGGGAATCCAGGCATCTTCAGTCGAATGGTGCCCATTCCCTTTGGTTTAAGACTTGACTTATCTGCAAAGTACACTATGCCATCTATTGTTTCATTAAGTTCTTCAAAACAGTCTTTTCTAAATGTCATGTGTGATGTTGCACCAGTATCAAGCAGCCAACAATATTTGTAAGAAGAAAGTGAAGTCATTTCATTAATTCCAAGATTACAATGTGCAACAATACAAGAATCAGAAGATTTACTAGCATCTTGGTCATCTTTCTTCTGGTTCTGTTTGTCTTTGATGGAGTCCCACGAAGCCCAACACTGATCTGATATGTGTCCAGTCTTTCCACAATGCTTGCATTGCAAATATGATCTTTTGTTTCTTCCCCCTTTGCCTCTGAAGTTTCTTCTTCCTTGTCCTCTCTTGCTGCAATCTCCCTTGGAAAGGTCTTTGAACCGATTCTTTGTTTTCTGAACAAAGTCAAGGGATTCTTCGACAGGCTCGCTTGATTTCTTGATCTTTCTAGACCATTTTGGATATGTTTCCTTGCCAGTGAGGACATCACCAACAATAGATGCAAAATTGTGCATCTTCAATCTAGAACTTGCAACTTACAGAATACTTGAAAAATATGGGATGCAGGTTTAGATTCCTGCTCCTTTACAAATTACAATATGATTTTGCAGCCTATACAAATAATTTTGCAGCTTATGAAAATAATTTGCAGCTTATCAAATAATTTTGCAGCTTATCAATAGCTCTATATCATTAATTCTAGAGTGCTATTACAAAAAAATTACATTTCAAATCCAGTAATACATCAACAAAATATCTTGCAGCAGACTTGTTTGAAGTAGCACAACGTGGACTCTTCAATGGCAGGTTGTATCTTTGATGAAGTCGCAACACTCTACAGAGAAGAGATAGACCCCAACTCTGACGGGACAAGGTAGCTCGCAGCAGCTTGAAGAACTTGTAGGCAGCTTCACTCAGGCAGCTCCAGGAACTTGCAGCAGCAGAAAAATTGCAGGCAGCTCCACACAAGCAGCTTCACTCAGAAAATTAGGGTTTCCATGAAGTTGAAGAGAAACCTTCAACGCATTCACGCAGAAGCAATAGGTCGCAGTCTTCACAGTCTCCAATTAATCACTCCACGCTCACATGGAATTCTCAGCCTTCAACGCAGCCTTCAATGTATTCTTCAACTCAGTCTACACAATCAATGTAGTCTTCAACGCAGTCTAGACATCATTTTTGAAAAAGGATCATTGCAGGTGATGTGAGGAAGTTTGTAACTTCCAAAGGGATCGACTATTAACGCACAGGTACAAACAAATGAATAATTTGTAGCACCCAACCTACTGTCCAATATCCATAAGTAATTCCTCTATCATGAACGCTATCTTTGGAGCCATTTGCAACATGATTCTTCTTTGTTGTCAACCTAAATTTACAGCTCGTACATGTGGTGTGGAACAGTTGATAGTTCAACGCAGGCCCTTCTGCTGGAAGTACAACGCATTCAATATATAATTCTCCAGCATATGCAGTATATCAATCTCCAACTCAGGCTCTTCACGCAGGCGGCAGTCTCTTCACGCAGGAAATCTCCACGATCACAGCTCATTAATGAACACAGCACTCCACGCAGGATGCATTATTTACCTTCATACACAGCATACATTATTTCAGCGAGGAAAATACTCATGCAATAATATTCAAAGGAATTACATCAACGCTTTCAAAGGAATGCCTTCACGCAGCATTGAAAGAGTGCCTTCAACGCAGCATATAAAGTTCATCAACACAGTCAGGTAGTTTGGGATAGGCGTGAATCTTCAGCCAACAATATTCAATCACCGGTCTTCAAATACAACTTCATGCAGACAGCTCCCATGACTCCTCCAATGCTGGTATTCTTTCTCAACGCAGTCTCACTACAATCACAGGTCACAGCTTCACAAGGAATGCTGAATTAGGGTTAGGGTTAGGTATTGTGCAATCCACACCTAATATGGCAAGAAATATGTGGCAAGAAATCGTTCTACCTCCACACAAGGAGAACGCCCACACACCACAAGCTGAGCACAACTCTCAATGCACAGCGCAGGCCTGGACTAGTAATGCACACAATGAAGTATGCAGGATGGTAGGAGAAACACATGCAAATGGCAGACTGACGGAGTAGGCAGTCTGGCAATGGACTAGCAAGCAGAATTCCAGGACTGAAATGCAGCAGGTAGGAGTTATGGAAAATAGCCAAGCTCTGATACCACTGATAGGTATAACTCCTGATTCAATATATTCCATTGACATATCATATATTTATACATTTCATGTGGTGGTTGAGAACCAGCCTTTTCACCTTCCTATGCAACTATTCATATTCCTATTTATTTATTTATTTACAATATATAATCCCGGCGGATTATATTCTAACATACATGTACCTATGCATCCAAACGGAACTATCGACCGGTTCTTTTCCTTCGACTTTGTCATACCAATTGTAGGTTTCTTTATGGTAGTGTGGCACAAATCTCACCATCAATTTCCACAATATCGTGGAGGTTGCAAAGTGCTCCCCATAAATTCTAAGTAGCATTCTCATCCTCCAAAATATCTTTTAGTATACGAAACCATAATGAAATAGATTCCTTCATTTTGTATTAATGATTCTCTCTCATTAGTTCTTGTGTGTTTCCTTCTATATTGATTGAATGGTATTTCTTCATCTTGGGCTGAAAGGGTGGGTATTCGACCCAACATTTTGCAGTCTCTAAGTAGATCTCTTTATATTTGGATAGAATGTACTTAGTCTTCCTTTGTATTTCCTTCTTGATTACTTGGGAGTTTGGTCGTCGTTGATCTAATCTAGCTCTTGCACCTTCCCGAGTAAAAAAAAACTACAACACTTCGGTCTTCTTATGGTTCACAGTTAATGAAGTTAATTGGTTTCCTTGCGTGATCCTATCATTTCCCATCTAATTCTTGACATTCCTTCATGGTTTGGGTATTCATGTGACAATATGTACACCATGGTATTTAAGTAAAGGATAGTCTCAAGTGAGATGGACAATATCATTACAATTATAACATCATATGGGGCATGTGTGATTGCCTCCTTGTCTCACACAAAATCCTCTTTCGCGCCGTCCCCATGTTCTTGGGGGTTAATCTACTACTTGATAGATAGAACGAACTAACCTTTATGCCAGAGCATCCAGAGGCAACCACTTATCAATGATATGTATAGTGGATCCATAAGATTCACATTATACTGTGTTGGGACTGAGGAGTATTTAATAGTAACATTGGGTAGAGTCATGACAAAAGACCATATGATTTTCATATATCGTTGTAGTCATTGGGAGAAGCAATTTCCGGTTATAGATATGTTGTCCATCCTATAGAGTGGAATGGGTTCTCCATGGAAATATGCAAAACTATCATACTTGTCCCTAAATTAAATTATCCTCTATTAAATGGTCCACCTGGCAGAATTTTTCCACTTCTTGCTCTAGGGAATTCTAAAGCATGATGTCCTTCCATCATGCAACTAGTACACCATACCTATGGTTAGGTTGATTTTGGTATATTCAAGTGTTGAAGCCTTTCAAGTATTTATGCCATTTTATGATGTGCTTATGCCAGTTCTCCTGAAGATGATGAAGCTTCTTTTGCCATAGAATTTGGATAGTTATCCATGGCCTTAGTTTTCATTTCTTACTCTAATGTAGTTCTAGGAAAGTATATCACCTATTGCAATAAAGGTGTCCATGTTAATGGAATTAGGCCTTGAATAAAACACCCCTTATGGTGTTCTTCATGAACTAGATATTCCAGCTTCATCAGTACATCCCTAAATCATTGTGCATATTCCCAGACAATTTCTCCATGCATCTTCCAAATTTCTCTTAATTTTGCAACCCCTTGGTGCTCTGACTTGGGTTGTGAAAACTTGTCTAGGAACAATTTCATTGTCTCTACTAAAGTGGGAGATGGAGTTCCTTGCGTTTTGAGCAACTTCATGTAGCATTGTAGGGACCTTTCTCTTAAAATTGTATGGAATTCAACCAATTTGGTCATTGTTGGAGTTGTTATGGCATCCCATATTGCTTCACATAAAAAACAATGTTGTACCGCATCATATTCTCCTCCTTTCCTCCAAAATTATTTTCATTTTAGGGATGTTCCTTCTTGTACTCCAACCATTATAGCAGCTAGAGATCCTACCAACACAAATCCCTAGATTCCTAGATGTGCTATTATATTACCAGTAGTTTGTTGAGAACTACAATTACTCCCTCCTACTAATGAAATGGTTGGTCAACTATTGGTATTACTATTCATTTGACTATGCCAAGGTAATTGTAATTTTTTTTGAGAGTTTGTTACCAGATTTTGCATGTAGGTTGGGGTTTGTTTAGAGGATTTCTACTTCCATGACAGTGGGGGCCTCACTTTCTATGGTATTTCCATCTATAGGTCCTGACAGTTCTGATTGTTCTTAGACTACATCTAGGGATGGTGTAGGTTTTTGATATGGTAGTTCATCATTTCGAAACTAATATTTTCTATCTTGCCTCCTACTTGGGCCTTCTCCCTAGCTTCCTCTTATTGGGCTATTTGGAACCTCTATCCCTCTTTCCTTCAACCTTTGTCAAGTCAATTCCTCTCTATGATTCATCTGACATATCTATCTTTGGTTTTCTTTATTCTTTTTCCCATCATGCATTTCTTTTTCTAGTTGCGTGCTTCTTCTCCATTCCTTTCTCATATAGTTCTTCTACCATTGTTCTTGGATCTTTGCTCTTCACTTTTTTCGCTTATCCCTATATTTTTTTACTATCAACTCCCTCCATTGATGGTAGTTCCTACCTTCTATAACGTAGTGAAATCGCCATGACCTCACCCCCTGGGTGCAAGGGTTTTTACTCCTCCACTCTTATCCAATTTAGATGTAGAAACCCAGATTTTAACATCCAGGTATAAATCCAGAACATAAATTCTTTCAATAGTTTTCCCCTAGCTCCCCATATGAGTTCAACTTTAGATTTATATGTTGATTGATTGTTTTTAGTTGTGAATTCCAAAATATGCCCAGTGAGAGTACTTTATACCCATAAATCAACATCTCTGGTAAGTAGTGAGTCTAAATGATTCAAAATAATCATGTCTCTTTGGGTCCAATAGATAACTCTTCTTTGTTGGTTGTGATATTTAGGCGCTTCTGCAAGTTTGTTCAACCATTTTTCTAGGGTTACTAGGTGTTCAACCCACAATACTTTTTATTGATGTAGTAGCATTCCTCCATAGAAAATATGTTGTCTAAACTTGGATACTTCCCACCCTCATAGTTCAACTTCCTATGTTGCAAAATTTGCAATCTTCTTAACCCACCATAAATCAATATAACTCGTTGTCACATAGGTATCCATGTAGTTAATGATGTCCCATTAAAAACCAAGTCTTGGTAACACAATCATTTGTTGGCACAAAATTAAGACTGAGGTTCTTGCACATGAGCTAATAAAGACTCCTGTGTAGTATAGAGTGTTGGAATTTTCAATCCCTCGAAGGGGAAGATCTCACCTAAATCACTACCTAGACCCGTGTGTGATAGGGAGTGGTTAATTGTGAGGATAATGTTGTGAAATATTATTAAAATTCAGGGTACAATAGATTTAAGTTACCACAACATTACTCGTAGCAAATATTTAAGGATCATAATAGATCAACAAACAAGTGTGGCATACAGAAAATTAGGGGCCCAAAAATCCTTATTATGAACTCCATTACAATATGACTCTATGTCCTTATAATTACCATGGAATTACTCATTGGGGAATATGCAAAAATAGATAAGCAAAACCAAATATCCAAGATACAGTATCCCTTTTTGCAGGTCTAATTGTCTTTGACTATTGTTGCTCTGATTTCCCTTGGCTTATATCTTGCTACTCTCTCTTATTCTTTCCTTTAACTTCCACTTAATTTTATACTTACTAGGTGGTTCCAACATGGTTGTGGCCGTTAGCATTGTTATGCAACTTCCACTTCCATTTCCTTCTATGGTCCTTTTCCTTTCATCTTTTGCAATATTCTCCAAAAACGAAGAAGCCAACATTTTCCATGAATGATTTTGTAAATGCAAAAGGAAAAGAATTGAAGGAGCGAAGGAGTTGGCACACAGAAGGAATCCTATAGAAGAGGACAACTTCAAGATTCAAGTAAGGCATTTTAAAAGAGCTTCTTGAGAATCCCATCAAGAAAAAGAAGATGATTTTGAAAAAACGAATTGTTTGTGTATAAATATGCAATTTGTAATTGTATTGAATTTAGTTGGATGAAAAAAAAATAAGTTTATATTCCATTGTGTGCTCTGTATGACTGTGTATATTTATGATTTTCTTTTATGGTAGAGTTGTTTTAAGCTCTGCACGTATCCTTCAAATAAAACAATTTCATTATCATTTAATATTTTTCCAACAAAAAATCATTATATCTTCTATTTCAAAATAGAAATAAAAATATACATGAGTGAGCTACAGTGATCTGTTTAGTCCACTATAGTTTTGAAGTAGCTTTAGTGTCCATTTTAACAATCATCTATCTCTATTCATGATACTAACTAACCCCTTGAAGGAAACAAATTGTTGACACCGATCCGTCGACATGGGTTCACTCTCTATCGAAACCCTTAACTCAATGATCTCCCTGAGCACCGATCTAGATAGGTTTTACCTTGTCCAGCAACACATGCAGAGCTGATGAGGTCTCACCCGAGGTGTTCAAGGGAGAATTGTCGAAACCATGTTTCCGCAGTAAGAAGGAGGATTTGTGCATATACTGTTTAACAATCGCATCATTACTTCATAGTTCCAAACAAGGGTTTATTACCATAGATCCATACCATCAATCATCAGATCACATTAACACATTCAGATCGCAGCAAGATAATTACTTATAAATATATCGACCACCATAACATGATTTAAAACATAAAAACATTGCTTCATTTAGGAAGAAGCATCATACTATAGTATCAATTCATTCGCATCACATCATAGGAAAAATAGGAAAGCATAAAGAGGTAAAACACAATGTGTCCGTCAAAACTCCGTCATGTCATATTACTTCACATCAAAACATAACATATCCTTTGCAGAGTATCCAACATAAAACTCAAATTCTCACAAGATAGATACGATCTCTATTCGATATCCTCTCCGATTGATCAACATTACAATCCTATCTCTATTTATAGGATTACGCCTTTTACAAAATGGTCCATATAGATCAACTTCTAACTACTTGGACCAAAACTACAAAATAATGACAAAATCCTACAAAATTATGACCAAGCTGACTCTTTGTCAACTTTCCTTCCTTGCACACCATCTTTCACCCTTGCGCATCATATTTATCCCTTGTTGATACGTCGTATCTCAACTTATGTGCATTAAAAAGTTTAATGAATGCGATTAATCAGTTTACTTAATTCCTGGAATAGCATTAACCTCAATTGAATGCTTAGAACAGAAATGAACAGCAAACTGAGACAGGAATGAGAAACCGAAATGAGAACAGCAAAACTGGTAAACAGATATAAAAAGAAACACAAAATCAGAGAGTCACAAACAGAAGTTGATAATGGAGTTCACCCCCTACACTGGGCTACATCTACGGGTCCCTCTCCAATGGGTACCGATCCAATTAATCTCTTTAAAATGGTACAAAATGGTTCTGGAATCAACTTCTGCAACTGTAGATAGAATGCTGTACAAAAAGCCTTCAAGACCTCTTCTCTGGACTTTAGAAATTAGCTTTTAAAAGGCAAATAAAAACCAAATAACAGAGTACAGTCAACTTTTTAAATGCAAACAACAATCTAGAAAAGTTACAACAAACTCTCCTTCTATCCTTTTGTCCTTTTTCCATTAACTACAGAAAACTGTAAAACAAAATGCTGAACATAAAGTCTTTAAGATTCCTCTCTGGAAATTACAATCTAGTCTTCAAAATATTAAGAAGCCAAATAAAACAGAGAATGTCGACTTCAGAAAGAAACAACATCTGCATACTTTACAACTAACTTCCTTATAATAGAAACACGATGCTCTGTGCTCTAAAACCCTCTGCCCTCAATGTGGCCAGAATCGCATTTATATGAGCATTCAGTCCCTGGGTAAGTAACAGTTCGACTCATTTTACCATCACAGCTGTCATTTTCTTCATTATCGTTACAACCATAAACTAAAACTGAACCATGCAATCCTGCCAAATCGCTGCACAAGCGTTATGTTTCCACAACGTTCCATATCCCCGAACCGTTGCAACTAACTCCACGCACATGTTGACTCACAACATGTGGCAATGACCGCCACGCACAGGTGTTGCACCATACTAAACCACGCACCAAATGCAAACCACATAACCGTTTGATGTCACCACTACTCCACAATTGTCACAGCATATAACTGTCGCAACATCTGCGATATATGTGTTACAGCAACCGTGACTGTGCGGGCTTTTCACGAACCATTCGAGGTTCCACTTGACGGTGCGCATGCCAACTAATTACGCGGCCCACGCTATAACTGCATGCCATGCGATAACTGCACAGCCCATAACTATGTGGGCCATGCGATAACCGCGCAGCCCATAATTGCACGGGCTATTCACATCTTAACCGCCAAGCTTAATCCTCGCACTATGTTTAGCATATGAGTTAAAAACATATGATTAATAACCATTGTACCATATTGGATCAGTGTAAATTATTGAAGATGAATAATCCACCGGATCATTCCTCCCCATTGGAGAGCTTTTGGACCACCAAAAGCATGAATCACTCTGCAAGTAAGTGAGGGTAAATTTCCCTCACTTTTCCAACCTCCATACATCCTTTCCATCTTTCCTTGGTGATCTGCAACCAAAATTGCTTTTCAACTTCAAAAGGATGATGATTTTCATGTATGGCTTTGCAAATTGCCTGGCTCATCTCCTGTTGTTCTTGCACTATCTGCTGCACTGCTTTCTTTCCATCATGATGTCCAACTCTAACATCTTTTGTGCTGAAAGAAAAGTCCACATGTGACCTCAACAAATAACAAAAACAAGCCTCAAAAGGAGACTTAATGCACTGCATGTGCTGCAACTGTTCATCCCAATCCTTAGGATGTTTATCCCAATAAGTCTGGATAAATTGAATGACTGTTCTACTGACTACCCATGTTTTCCCAATAATATGTGAACAATACATTGTGCACTTTTCAAGATTAGTGTCCCTAAGACTCCATAAAACTGACCAAACTTGCCCCAATATTCGGAAGTGCCGAACATGTACAATAGTCATAGGAAGCCCATCGTGAACCCCAATATAATGAAAGCACAAACTAATTGGTAGTCTCCCATCAAAGTCCTTTACAACATTTTTACAAGGACGAGATGAAGTATGAATAGGTGTGTACAATCCCACCAAATTCCTTACATAATCATAAACAGTCTTTTGAATAATCATCAGATTCATGCCAAAATTTGGGAAAGGCATGCTTTGCTGCAATTGCACTTCATGTTGTACATCTCTGGTAAGTGATAGTCTTTCAGGTTCCTATAACAAGGAACCATACTCGGGAACAATTTTAATTAATTTAAATCCATGTTCCAGATGACCACTTTCCAATGATTCACATTTAACAACCATTAATGCAAACTTCCTACTAGCATTCACTATCATTTTCATTTGACTTGTAGTGACTAATGCTAGATTTGTTTTCATACGATGTGCACGAACAATGTATTCCACACCACCTTTAAAGAGATGATATTTGTTCTGCTCTCTATAAAAGACTGCTTTCTGGTCATTCAAATATGGACTCCCAAGTACAATTCCACAAATGTCAAGTGGTACTACATCTAGTTCTACCTCATCCATAAACTTTTCAGTGATTGCAAATTTCAAAACACATTTCTTTGTAACTTGCAATTGTGTATCATTAGTAACCCAACCAAGAGGATAGGGTTTTTCATGAGGCATAGTAACTAAATGCAATTTCTTAACCACTTCTTCTGATATCAAATTCACTTGAGAACCACTATCAAAAAATGTATCAACCTTTGTATGATTTGTAATGACACAAACATGAAACAGTTCACTTCTTCTTTTATCACTTTGCATAGAAGTAGATAGCAGATTTGTACTTGTACTTGCACATGAATTAGAAATTGAACTTGCATCAATGGAAAGATATATACCTTTATCTTTACCTCAGATCCCTATTGCTGTGATCTTAGTCTCATCACCTGAATCAGATCCCAAGTTTTGAATTATTGCTGCAGTAGCTGCTTGATTGTCCTTATCTTTGTTTTTATTTCCTCCATACTTCTTTGGCCTTAAATCCGGGTGAAGTTTCCAACACTTAGAAACATCATGCCCTTTCTGACAATGTGAGCATGTGGGTTTTTCACCCTCTTTCGTGATGTTAGCTGTTTTCTTTCCCTTATCTTTGCTTTTATCTTTGTTGTCAAATTTAGATGGCTTCTTCATAAACAAATCATCATCATGCTTACCCCTGACTTCTAAATGTGTAGCTTGAACACATGCATCATCCAAATTACTGGGGTTAAACATCAACAAAGTATGTTGCAAATAAGGATGCATGCCACCAATATATTTAAGAAGAGTTTCTTGCGTATCCAATGCAACATTCAATGCAATAGCCCTCTTTCTAAATTCATGAGTATATTCCTAAATGATTTGTCCTTTAGCTTTTCTAAAAGTTTGCTAGCTCATTATTAATTGCTGCATGTGACCTAAAGGATAAAATTGCTTCCTTAATACTTCAATGAATTCATTCCAAACTGAAATAATTTTACCATTCTTTCGAAGATCTTGCTGAATCTTTCTCTCCCACCAGGTAAGAGCCATTCCACTCATTCTCAAAGTGGCCAATTGAATCCTAGAAGGGTCATCAATAATGCCCTGCACCCTGCAATATACTTCAAGCTGCTTGATCCAATTGTCTAACTTTTCAGCATCTAAATCTCCATTATAAATTGGTAATTCGAATTTAACATCCAATTTGAAATAAGGCATATTAGGATTTGCATTATTCGAATGAGAAGTATGAGAAGAAGAGAAAATTTGATGAGTTTCAGGAGGATCACCATCACCTCCTACTCCTCTACCCTTTTCTTCCTTCTTCACTTCAGCATATTTGGATGAAGATCCTTCTTCTTTCTTCTTCCTTTTTGCACGCTCATCGAGAAGAATTTCCATCATGGATTTCATACTGATAAAAGCCTCCAGAAACTTAGTTTCAGAAATAACAGGTTTTTCCCATTCTGCATGTCCTTCTTCTTCTTCCCCTCGTGGAGAAGACATGGTTCTTGAGAATGTTCTCCTTGATCCAATCTTAGGATCTCCTTCAATTAATTCTCCTTCACCAAGCTTTAACCTGGACCTGGTAAGCATTCACAAACTTGCACAAGCAGTTAACCTGCTCAGATACCATAATATGATCCGTTGGATCTCAACTTATGTGCATTAAAAAGTTTAATGAATGCGATTAATCAATTTACTTAATTCCTGGAATAGCATTAACCTCAATTGAATGCTTAGAACAGAAATGAACAACAAACTGAGACAGGAATGAGAAATTGAAATGAGAACAACAAAACTGGTAAATAGATATAAAAAGAAACTGTCACGTCCCCATCCCTCCAAGCGAGCAGAGAGGACGCGAACCGTGGATTAAACCACCCGGGCTGGGTGCCCCATGAACATGTACAGGCTTAAAAATTCATAAACAGAATGCTTAAACATACACACATGAACATTTATCATGCACAGATGCAATCATCTATCATACAAAGCGGAAACATCATACATTTAAGCCAGCATTCATTCAACATGTTCATTTCATATTCATTAACAGACATTACAGTTGCAGAAGTAAAATGGACAGATCACTTATCTTATGAAGAACTCCTTCCACAACCAGCTACGTCCCTGCAACGTTCCACCCAACCATAGGCCAGCGTGCTCCTTAATCTCTTAGCAGCGCTGCCACCCCCGAGCTGGGCATGATTATTCAAGGAATAAGGGAACAAACAGGCTTACACATAGCTAGGGATACACAAAACACAGCCAAGCCAACACAGTTGGGTTTATCAAGCCATTAGGGAGTTAGAGAAGGAAGATTGCTAAGCTGGTGAGCTCATTACAGAGCCAAGGACACCTACACCAGAACTAGCTTGATCTCTAAGACACCCATCCACACCCAAAACAAGGAATCAGTCCCTTCTCTGCTACACAGTCCCTCAGGCCCTGCATTCCCTTCCAGTGCAATTCAGGGGTGATGGAGAAGAAGGCCAGCCCTCTAGCTCTGTCTATGTGGTTCCAGCCACCAGGTTTATCAAGCAAAACTAATCCAACATACCTGCTCCTCTCACAGTCCGAAGACCAACAATTGCACGTATGTAATCAAGTCAACTGTCACAGCTTAAACAGGGACAACGATTTCTGAGTCGTTTTTGGCCCTCTCGTGGCCAAAACGACTCCCAAAATTCAAATTACACAGTCCCAGCTAAACAGTAAACATCGGGGGGGGAGAACAATAGTTCCAATCTCAGCATTAAAATGACGAAAATTACACAACCATACCGGTTTGTAAGTAGAACATACAGCTGAGGACATGAATGGCTCTTTTCAGGAAATCGTGGTGAAAACGCACAGCTCTCAGCTCACTATATCAACTGGAAACCAGGAAAATTCCTATGTGTGAGGAAGCAATCTGATCCAGCGAGGAAAGGAACAAACAATGGAGGTCCTGCGTGAGGAAAAACAGCTCCATTTTTGCCCGTGGATGAACAAACAACAGGAAGGACACGAAATTTCAGTGCATGGGTGTTCAACAACTCGTGGAGAGAGGAAGAAAAATCTGCGTGGGTGAAGAGTGAGTTTTTCCTTTCCATTCAGAAGTCAACTATGGGTGGAGTGTGCATGGAGGCATGGACTGACAGTCCTACCACCCCACTCCCAAAACAATTAACTGCCATAACTTCCCTTAGCTACCAGTAGAAATTATTAACTGAAAGTGGTTGGAATAAAACAAAAGAAGATGACACATGGGTTTTTCCCCCTTTTGGCTCAAGGTTTGACAAATCCCCCCCCCCACATCCTTATCCTTGGGAAAATCATGCCCCATTCGATTTAGTTTCCGTGACCGTAGCTGGTTGTGTTCATTTTAATTATAGATGCATATTTACATGATGACCAATATAATATATGCCGCATGCCCCGATACACCATCGGTGACAATTTAAACCCAAAACATAGCATAACTGATCAATGGTGGGGCCTTGGCCTTTAACTCCACACCATGATCATTTACAATTTATACATCATATACATCTAATGTAACGGGGTCAAAACCGGGACATTACAGAAACACAGAATCAGAGAGTCACAAACAGAAGTTGATAACGGAGTTCACCCCCTACATTGGGCTACGTATCCGGGTCCCTCTCCAATGGGTACTGATCCAATTAATCTCTTTAAAATGGTATAAAATGGTTCTGGAATCAACTTCCGTAACTATAGACATAATGTTGTACAAAAAGCCTTCAAGACCTCTTCTTTGGACTTTACAAATTGACTTTTAAAAGGCAAATAAAAACCAAATAACAGAGTACAGTCAACTTTTTAAATGCAAACAACAATCTGGAAAAGTTACAGTAAACTCTCCTTCTATCCTTTTGTCCTCTATCCATTAACTACAGAAAACTGTAAAACAAAATGTTGAACATAAAGTCTTTAAGATTCCACTCTAGAAATTACAATCTGGTCTTCAAAAGATTAAGAAGCCAAATAAAAGAGAGAATGTCAACTTCAGAAAGAAACATCATCTGCATACTTTACAGCTAAGTTCCTTATAACAGAAACACGATGCTCTGTGCTCTAAAACCCTCTGCCCTCAATGTGGCCAGAATCGCATTTATATGAGCATTTAGTCCCCGGGTAAGTAACGGTTCGACTCGTTTTACCATCACAACTGTCATCTTATTCATTATCGTTACAACCATAAACTAAAACTGAACCATGCAATCCTGCCAAATCGCTGCACAAGCGTTATGTTGCCACGACGTTCCATATCCCCGAACCGTTGCAACTAACTCCACGCACATGTTGACTCACAACACGTGGCAATGACCACCACGCACAGGTGTTGCACCATACTAAACCACGCACCAAATGCAAACCACGTAACCGTTTGATGTCACCACTACTCCACAACTGTTGCAGCATCCGCGATATATGTGTCACAGCAACCGTGACCACGCAGGCTTTTCACGAACCATTCAAGGTTCCACTAGACGGTGCGCATGCCAACTAACTGTGTGAGCATGTTACAACTATGAGGCCCATGCTATAACTGCGTGCCATGCGATAACCGCGCAGCCCATAACTGCGTGGGCCATGCGATAACCGCGCAGCCCATAACTGCGCGGGCCATGTGATAACCACGCAGCCCATAACTGCGCGGGCCATGCAATAACCGTGCAGCCCATAACTGCATGGACTGTTCACATCTTAACCGCCAAGCTTAGTCCTTGCACTATGTTTAGCATATGAGTTAAAAACATATGATTAATAACCATTGTACCATATTGGATCAGTGTAAATTATTGAAGATGAAGAATCCACCGGATCACTTGTGCATCATATTTCTTCCTTACGCATCATCTTCGACCTTGCAGAACACCATGGGAGCTTATCTTCATAAAAAATGCCCGCCAACAGGCCCCCAACGCAATCTTGTGGCTCTCCCTAGAGCCACGTAAACTGGAATTAGTGTAGTCGTTGATTTTAATCTTGAATTCCTCATATTGTTGTGTGACTTCTTTGACTTTCTTCTTTACCTTATCACTGGTTTCCATGCATTCTGTAACTTCCCGATCAAGTGGATGCTCAACAATCTTCATAAAAAAATGCTTTAATTTGCGAATTTACCTCTGTAAAGCCCTCCGTCGACTGCTGCCTCAATTGATTCTCAGTCACAGTCTACGCCGCTATGATCACCGCAATGATGTGGTTCACATGGTCATCTGTCATTGGCATTGTACCACTGGCCTCTCCATGCTCTTGCCTTCTCTTTGTGCATGTCTCCTCATATTGTCTTTCTGCCTTCGAATCGGTCGAGGTCCTTGATGATGCTTCTTTTGACTCTCGATCATTGTCATGTACCAGCGCTTCATCTACTGGCGCATTAGCTGGAGGACCTACCTCGTTGTCTGATATGTACTCCGGACTCATCGACACTTTCCACTCCACAGGACACTCGACCACTATGACATCCAACTCATCCTCAGTTAGCTTATACCGTGTCGCTAACTATTTTTGTTCTGGGTCTCGTTGTGCTTGCACATGTATTGCATGTGGACCAATGGTGAATCGTATGACTCATTGATACTTTTCTACTGCTTCTTCTATGATCCACATAATATTCATGGCTATAACCTGCAATGCGTCCCAATATAGCTGAAACGCTATGGCGTAATCCTTCAACTTGTCTTGTTCGCTAAGATACCAAAGGTTCTAATACCCCATGCCCTTGCATACTTGGGAAAATGCAACATCCATTCCTTGGTAGTCCATGGGATCCATCCATGCGATTAACACAATCAATATCAATAGCCAATAGTATGTGAATGGTCGCTTCCCCTCTTGCACAACCATAGCATCCTTTGTTAACTGGTTCATTAAGAAAAACAACCAGTTCATTTGTACGACCGCGATAGACAGCTCAGTACATGCAATTACTACTGAAGTGCATTGGTTAGGCCAATTCTTACGCACCACTTTGCTAGCCAGAATCTTGGCTACAATACACACAACCTGATCATTGATGCTATCCACGAAGTATGCATGTCCATCACACTCCAAGCCAAATTTATTTTTGAGCTTGGCGACCAACTTTTTGTTGTTATCTTTTCCATAAAAGTACTACGACGAGTCAGGCCCATGCATGGGAAACCCCGTAATATGCGATATCAGTTCTATGGTGACTAGCACTAGTCGGTCCAGCCATAGGTAACCTCCATAGAAACATGCTAACAACTATTTGGCACATGTATTAGCCTCCACAAATCGGCCAAAATGTGGCATATAAATGAGGCCTAGAAGCCCCGATCGCTACAACCCCGTCGCCCACTCATGCGGAGTGCGCACCATAGGATCACCTTCTTGTCCTGTCCTTTTCTCAAATGGGTCTGCGGTACACTCAATGTATGTCAACATATCATGGTCCTCATATTTCATTCTTACTAAGAAGGGCACAATATCAAATGTGCATTTCATCCCCTTTGGTATTGCTGGCATCTTTATGGGGTACCTCTGGTTCTTGGTTGGCTTCCGCTGCTTTGCACCAGGCTTGTATGGTGGAACAAATCCAGGGATGTCCACCGTGGTTACCTCTTCCCTCACCTTGGAGGCCTCAGATGCTTTTGTGTCTGCTCTAGTTGAACTTCTCGTGCTTCTCTTCTTCTTTGTCGGTGACTTGGGGCGAATGCCCCCCCTCTTCTTCCACATGATGGTTGACGAGCCCACCGACATACTAGCTACCTCTTCCTTAATTGGGGCACCAATGAATGATGATCCCCAAACACTCCCACTTGAAATATCCCGCGGAACAATGAGACTCTATGTAATTTCTAATTGCCTGACAACACTCTCTAATCACTCACTGTGCTTTTCACCCTTACTCCACTATGCAACTCGATCTTACTCAACTTTACAGTTCGATCTCAACTCTGCAACTCAATCTTCACAATGGTGACTTCAAACCGTGGTCTACTAATTCTTATAGTGTGGGATCAACCTTATGAAATATTTCTCAATAATTTTGACCAAATATGCCATTCATCACCTAGATCCACCGCTGATACTCTCGTTCTAACATCCATATTCACCATTATTGTGTGTCTTGTCCTATAATGCTACTAGATAACTAGTTTAACTGCTGCATTTACTGCCTAATTTGACTCTATCATGTCCCTGTGGATGTTGCTACATTTCTCCCTAACTGCGACCTCAACACATCTGCTTGCCCTACTACTTGCTTCTAGTGCGCCAACCTCCTTATTACCACCTCATGCAATTTTTTTTCCAGTCTGCACAATGCCTCAAGCATCGCGTTGCACCCAGACCTCTCTGTAGGGCTCCAGTCGGCTGCCGTTCAGTAACTTAGGAAACATCATGCCACTAAGTTGTTGCAACTATATTGTACCTCCCTTGGTAATGAAATTGATAACATAAGGACCTAGCCAATTCATTTGCAACTTACCTGGATGTTTCATGAATTTACAGTCATATAACAACACCATGTCTCCTTGTTGAAAGTGCTTGTTCTTGATGTGGTGGTCGTGCCATGATTTCTGTCGGTCCTTCTCAATGCGCTGTTGAAATCCTGGGATAAAACGATCTTCCTCTAGTTGCACCAACTAAGCTAGGCGTTCTTCTAAGGATCCTTCGTTATCCATCCTTGTCGCTGTTGGGATGTGCAAACTTGGAACAATGTATTCCATGGGCATGACTTCCTCCTTCCTGTACACCAACTTAAATGATGTCTTCCATATCATCCTTTTGTAGGTAGTGCGATAATCCCATAAAACTGTTGAAATCTTCAAATCCCAATCATCGCAGTTTGCGTTGCAGACCTTTGTGAGCGCATTCTCCAACACCTTATTGAATGCTTCAACTATCCCATTAGCTTGTGGATGATAAGGGGTACTCTTCTTATGCTATATCTAAAATTCCTTGGTCATCGTACTGATGGTGCAATTGATGAATTGACTCCCCTGATAGCTCATCAAGATCTTTGGACAACCAAAGCACAACCAAAGCGAGTGACAGTATTGTCAAATAGAAACCTTGTTGTAGTCGCAGCAGTGCAATCTGTAACTAGTGTGGCTTCTGCCCACCTTTTCAAATAATATGTCATTGTAATGATATATCGCACACTGGTTCTCTTTCTTGGTGGGTTGATTGGTCCCACAAAATCCACTTCCCATTTATCAAATGGCTGCAGCATTACTTGAGGTACTAATGACATCTCATCCCTTTGTGATGGCTTCCCAGTTCTTTGGCAAACATCGCAAGTCTGTGCATAGTCTTCCGCATCCCTATTGAGATTTTTCCACCATAGTCTTGTGGGGAGTACCGTCCTGGAAGTAGCACGAACTTCGTAGTTTCCAACTGCAACTCCTGCATTTGTTTCCGCCAAGACACTTTCTTGCTCATGCGGTAGGACACATCACCGTAAGATCTCGTCAAGTCCTATATTGTAGAGCTCTCCATCAATCAATTGGAAATTTGTGGCTCAAACAACCAATGGATTCTTCTGATTTGTAGTGAGCCCTTCCGATGTTGTTCCTATCGCCAAAAACTGAACGATTTGCTTATAGTAGTTGTCAACCATTCCAACCCATAATAGTTGCGCATCAGGTAACCCATCCTTAATGTTTGTCGGTTCTTCACTTGTCTCAATTCACGACAAATGGTCAGGTCCTGCATTCAAGTGACCTGGATTTACAATGATCTCGAAATCAAAATATTGGAAGAAGAGTAGCCAACGACATATATTCCCCCCCAGCACAGGATTATTCACCAGGTATTTCAACACAGAGTGATTGGTGAACATCTTGAAATGACCTTCCAACAAATAGTGTCAAAATTTTTGCAATGAGTAGACAATTTCCAACCCTTCCCTTTTAGTTTTGGTGTAATTATTTTCCACAGATGACAACTTTCTACTAGAAAAAGAAATCGGGTGATCAATATCCCCTTCGCCTGGTTGCGCCAACACCACTCCCATCACGATTGACGATGCATCAACATGAAAATGAAATTCCTTCGTCTAATGCAGAAAAACCAATACTGGTGTTGTAGCCATCTTTTTCTTTAATGTGTCAAAACTTCCTTGACACTCGTGACTCCATTCAAACTGCACATCCTTCTTCAACAACTTCTCCATAGGTGTTGTGATCATGGCATATCCTCTGATGAAATTACAATAATATCTTGTATGGCCTAATGTTGCTCTAAGTTGCTTCACATTCATGGGTGGCGGTAAGTTAAGAATAAGCATAGTATTAGCTGGATCGACCATCATGCCTTCCTTGCAAACAATGTTCCCTAGCAACATCCTGAAAGGCGCACAAAATATGCACTTCTTTGAATTCATTGCAATCTAATGTTGTTGACACTGCTCCAACATCAGTCGTAGATTTGCAAGATGATCCTTTACCAGCCCATACACTATCCAATCATTCATGTATACCACCAAAAAATTATTTATAAAATCTTTGAATGCAACGACTATGATACTAGAGTAAATCGTAAGCGCATTCTTGAGTCCAAATGGCACCACTATGTACTGAAAACATCCCCATTCAGTAACAAAAGTTGTCTTATGCCGATCCTCTTTTGCGATCTTGATCTGATGATAGCCAGAAAATCCATCTGTGAATGAATAGATCTCTTGACCGCCCACTCCTTCCAACACTTCGTCAGTAAACGATGTCAGAAATGGATCATGAAGGCATTCATCATTCAACTTCCCAAGATCAACACAGATCCAAACCTTGCATGCCTTCTTATCTTGCACAACCATATGATTGATCCACTCCAATTCTTCAAGTGGTTCTATTATTCCAGTGTCCAGCATTCTGTCAAGTTGACCCTTTACTCTCTCTTTGTATCGTGGATTTAGGTGATACGACCACTGCTTTATAGGCTTCGCATCTAGCTTCAGCGAGATTTTCATTTCTCCCAGATCTCCTAAGAACCCCTTCATTTTAGAAAACTTCATCAAAAAAAAGTACTGAAATTCATGCAATAGATCTGTGATCTTCACCATGGTTTCTTCATCCCAGTAGTCTCCAATATTTGTAAATTTTGGTTCTTCTGTTGTTTCAATATTGACCTTCTAAATCTTCAATGGTTTATTAACTATGTCTGTTGACATTTTTGGTGCCACGATATCCTGAATTCCTTTGGATTCTGGAATATTGATGTTTCGTGGGTCATCTTCATCCTTAGGCATTCCTGTAACATTATAGCACTCCATCATCGACTGCATCATTGGTGCTTCATGCATGTCCATAGGATATGCGAATGAAACTACCTTGAACACAACGTCGTAGATATGTTGTAGTGCACTATGAATCATGGGATCAACATCCAAAAAAATGAAGGTGTGACTGAAACAAATTGACAACTCTTCCCATGTTGTAATCTCTCTACGAAGTTCAACTGATACATACCACTGTCACGACATTTCATCCAATGTGTGCACAAAATCATGTACCCACCCATTCTTTGGTTGTGACACCCACATGGTATGACATGAAATCAAATGATCATTAGGATCATTACGCCCATCATACTTCTCATCTTGGTATTTTTATGTTCTATCGAAGCGAACTTCCATCAACCGATGACATAACAACCACCCATTGATCTATTTCTTGTGTGTTTCCCACCACCATGATGGAGTAGCCTTCAATGCTTCATCCAACGCCAATAACCTATGTGGTTTTGACACCTTGTCTTCAAAATCAACCATAAATTTAGATAAATCAGGAAGTCCCTCATATGTTGGTAACTGAAAAATCTCTGTTGCGACTTGTCGTAGTGTTTGAGTAACTCTGCCACACTTTTGAATCGATGCCTCATGCATCCAATTCTGCCAATTCTCTAAGGCATCATCGGAGTTTGATGATGCAGAGATAGATCTTTTCCAACCGATCTCTGCATCGGCCGTACAATGGACATATTCTTCTAAAACATTGTACGCATGATCCCATCCCCCTACAACTTCTTCCTTAACTGGTTCAACATACCTTCTTCCTTCGTTTGGATCCATCGGGGCTATGAATCTGATATCATGGTTCTCAAAGGTCATTAAGTGCTTCTAGAATTTGATCACCTCCGAGATGTTGTTAGCCCATCCAATCCTCAGTAATGGAGGATACGAGCTTCCATCATCAACAATATCAATAACATCGAAGTCTGCGTAAGTCCTCGTTCCTTCAACTTCCACTGCTAGACGCGGTAATTTCCCAATTGGTGTCACTCTAGCTTGTTTAGCCAATTGTAACTCTACAGGGGACCAAACCAACTGTGGTTTCCCTATATTTTCCCATGTTTGTTGTTTTAGAATGTTGACATCCGAGCCTAGATCCAGAATAAATGAATCCACCTCATAGTCCCCAATCTAGATATTCATTCTCATTTATTTCCCACTTTTCCTTTTGTTCAGGGAGTTCACAACAGAATCCCTTCACCCCTTCTTTGATTGATGCAACAGACTCACGATCTCAGCGAGCACGTCAGGATATTTTTCCAGTGATGGACAAAATTCAAAGAAGTTTTGCAAGGTACCATGCTGTCGCAATGGTCCTGCTACCAAAGTTGAATAAAAAACAGATGGAATTTCTTAAATAAGAAACTTACTCGGATCTCTTGCAATGATTTCATGTGCTTCAAATAACTTATCCCTCTCAGCATTGAAAACAAATTGCACCTTCTTCTTTCCAGCCAACTGAACTTGTGGAATCAAGCCATCATCCCCTATTGTCGCACCTCCATGAGTAATAACAACAACATCAGCAGACTGAACTCTGGGTTCTGTTGAGATCTTCGCAATTGTTGGTCCTTGGTTCTGGTTTGGTGGTGGATTCACTGGATGGTTCGCATTCTGATTTGCATTCTGGTTTTGGTTCTAGGGTGGTGGCACATTCTTTATTTGCCACTTCACAATCAGTTGTGGACAGTCTTCAACTGTGTGATCTACAATAATACAATAGGTACACTGCCATTGGAATTTTGGACAATATATCTGGTAGTGCCCCAACACTACGCAATTATAACATTACATAGGTCCGCAACCTCATTCTCGTCCTCAACCAAAACCTCTTCCTCATCCTCCTAATAATCCTCCATGAAAGCCTCCTTGTTGTTGATACTGTGATTGATTGAAATGCTACTACGATGGGGATTCGGCTGTGGTTGCACATACTGTGGTTAAGTATACTGTGCTTGAGTATACTATAGCTATTGTAGAGCATACTGCATCTGGTTGTATTGTGGCTTCATCAAAGCAAACTGCAGGTGTGGTTGTGGTACAAATTGTAGCTATGGTTGTGGCTGTACCACCTGCGGTGGCAGTCTCTTTGTCAGCCAGTGGTCTTCTCCCTTCACATAATATGCAGCCATCGTCCTCTCCTGGAGAAAATCATATGCTCGACAGTCCTTGTCTTCATGCCCAACAGATCGACAAAACATGCAATACAAATTTGACAACTTCGATACCATATTATGCATAAACATGCAATATTCGTGTCGATGTCTGTGAAATTGACATATGCGACACCATGGCATACCGCCATGACTTAGTGGATGAGATCCTAACAATAGATAATATCAGAAATCTGGGCACTGATCCTTATGATGTCCTTCTGCATGACATCAGGTACACCATATTTCTTCACTATGCTCCCTTCCCTTGTTGATATCTTGCAACTGGATCATTAGCTTCATGAGTTGCAATTGAATTTGATTCATAACAACTCTAGTCTCGTGAACCGATGAAGCTTCTAGCTTCATCACGATCTCCAGAGCCTCACTTTGTGTCGCAATGTTTTGTTGCATCAAGGGCATATTGATATGCGGTACTAATGCCACAATGAACCAATACTTGTGTTGTACATAACTCATTTCAAAACTGACTTTCACCATCAGCATCTTGAATGGTTGATCAAAATCCTAGACATATTCATTTGGATATTTCTAGATCTCCTTTAGCTCTATGATATATTGCGCCTCAGACTTAGGATTTCTAAACTCTTCAATCAATCCAGTTCTGATCTCTACCAAATTCTTCACTAGAGTCCCTGTGGGAATTTGTACAAACTTCATGTACCAATCCAGTGCGCAACCTCAAAAAGTTGTCACCAAATGACCTTTCTTAACATCATCATCCTGAGCCTGCCTCATAGTACAAACTGCTTTGCATAGAAACCAATATTGTTCGAGATCCTCGGTCCCGTTCACATGAAACATAGATAACTTTACATCATCGGCCGCCATCCTCGGCCTTCTTCCTATGTTTGCTGATCCGCTACTATTGGATTTTTGATGACACATCGGACAATTCTGTGTCGAGCTAGTATTTCTTCCTGAGTGCAACACAGTGCATGGAGGTGTGGGTATGTTGTTGCTTGAGGTTGGTCTTTCCTCAGGCTTAGGTGTATCCTGGTCGTCTCCTTTGTCATTGTAGGGTCGCTTCGTCCCTTGTGATATTCTCTTGTAGCCTCTTGTCTCTGTCACTACATGACTCTCCTTAGTCCTCTACCTCTTCTCTTGCCGAAACATTGCTCTAATTTGTGGAAGACCATGTCCTTCCTTGGATTCCCTTACAATATCATCGTAACTCCCATCCATATACCCTGTATCATTCCATCCAACCCTCATCTTCACGGTACTCGCAGCCTCCGTACGCCAGGGCTCTACTCATCGAAGTTCATCTAATATGCTTTTTTCATAAGTGAGCATCTTAATCAATAATTGCAAATAGAAACCTACCTCTTGTTCCTATGAAGAACTCCCTTTCTACGTTGATGTAAGACTTGATTGTGTCAAATTTGAATTCAGTGATGTATCCTTCCAAGATGTCGTCAAGCCACACTTCGACAACCCTCGATGCTCTATTGTCTACCTCCTGCAATTGCTGGATCAACTCTAGGGTCTAGTAAGTGGGTTCACCTCCTTGAAAATTTGTATTCCTATAGGTCAACTATGCCAACCACTCATACAAGATGACTGGGAACTCAGAAAAGAAGTACATGTGGATATTAGAATACATGTACCTTCCCAACCACTCATCTGTCGTCAATCCAGGTTTTTGATTCTCCTTTCCTGCAAATTCTCAAGATTTCTTATCAAACCAATCTTGAATATCTGGTTTTATCAGATGCCACAACATGTCCTCCTTCTCCTTTCACTACAGTATTGACAACAAAGCCATTTATTGACACAGATCCGTCGACAGGGGTTCAATCTCTATCGACACCTTTAACTCAACGATCTCCTTGAGCATCGGTCCAAGATAGGTTTTACCCTGTTTAGCAACACTTATGGACCAGATGAGGTCTCAACCAAGGTGTTCAATGGAGAACTGTCGAAACCACATTTTCGTAGTAAGAAGGAGGATGTGTGCATCTACTATTTAACTATCACATCATTACTTCAGAGTTCCAAACAAGGGTTTATTATCGTAGATCCATACCATCAATCATCATATCGCATTAACACATTCAAATCACAGCAAGATAATTACTTATAAATAGATCGACCTCCATAACATGATTTAAAACAAAAAAACATTGCATCATTCAGGAAGAAGCATCATACTGCGGTATCAATTCATTCGCATCACATCACAAGAAAAACATGAAAGCAGAAAGAGGTAAAACACAATGTGTCAGTCAAAACTCTGTCATGTCATATTACTTTGCATCAAAACATAACACAACCCTCCATAGACTATCCAACACAAAACTCAAATTCTCACAAGATAGATATGATCTCCGTTCGATCTCCTCTCCGATTGATCAACATTACAATCCTATCTCTATTTATAGGCTTGTGCCTTTTACAAAATTGTCCACATAGGTCAACTTCCTAACTACTTGGACCAAAACTACAAAATTATGATCAAGCCGACTCTTTGTCGACTTTCCCACCTTGCGCACATATTTCACCCTTGCACATCATCTTTCTCACTTGTGTATCATATTTCTGCCTTGCACATCATCTTTGACCTTGCGCATCACACTTGGTGTTGCGCAACTTATCCTCATCAAACTACCCGCCAACACAAATATTACATAATTATGTACTGAAAAATCTATTATAACAAACTTATAATTAGAGCCTCATGGGGTAACTTAGTTGGTTGGAGATTCCGGGACCAAGACGTAATTAGGTTGAGGTCAAGGGTTCAACTATTTGGGTCATACATGGTTAGGCACCCAAGTTTGGTGCTAGGGATAAGCTCTAATATGGCCTAACAAGCTAAGGTCCCTTCGGGTGGGACCCATGGATTAGTTCTCCATGGATGTAGCATCCCAATATTAGAGCATGAACTACATTGAAAAAAAAACTTATAATCATATCCATCTTTGTGAAATTTATGGAAATATAATATTTCAACCATGTTCTTGGTTAATTCAAGTACCTTCCTCCAAGCTAAGTGCATTCTTTGAGATAACATTTGCTTTGCAATCGAATTCTCTACACACATTGTTAAAGGAAATTAATCTAAATTTAGATTGTTCTTCAATCACCCTATCAAGTAACAATATTTATACTACAGTTGAAATTATGTTTTGATTATTGCACCAAACTATTAATATTTTTGAATCCCCCAAAACTTGTATATTTGATATACCTATGTTTGTTGCAAACTTGAGAAGATTCCAGAGAATGAAATCTTCATCTTTGTTATTGCTACCTCTGTTGGATCCATATTTAAGAAGGAAAAAATGAGAAAGGTTCATATAAAGCACAACACATGATCCATGGGTTCCCGGAGAACCATGGAACGATCTTTCAAAGAACCCCCAAGCATATCCCTCATCGATGATTGGATATTTGATAATTATGAAATGAACTTGATCATTGGGGTTTTTGGTTTCCTTAAAGAAGCATTTGATTTTATGTGCCACTTTATCCACCATTGCTTCTTTCTCTTCGAATATCAACTAGTTTCTTGTGATCCATATCCCCCAAATATTGAAACAAGGTAGTGAAAGGAATGATTTCACCAAGGGGTCCATGAACCAATCTTTAAATCATTGCATCAACGTTTCATTAGACCACCTGCCTAAGCATTACAACTATTGACAAAAGTCATGCTGTACACTTTTTGAGAATGGGAAGTGAATAAAGATATGATTAATAGTTTCATCATCCATTTTTTAAAGTATACACTAATTTGGCTCGTTCCTATTACATTTCAAGCAGTTATTCCGTGTTAATATTTGTTTGCTAGCACCAACCAATCATCTATTTTGATATTTAAAGGTAAATCTAATCTCCAAATAGCCCTCCCCCACCAGTATGAGATTGTATTGTTTACACCTTCTGCATCTATAGCCTCACATGTGAGTTTGGCCGTAAGATGTCCATTTTCCCCATTCTTACATGTGTAATGATGTCTAGTTGGTGTAGTAAGATTTCATAATAGCATTGGAAGAAAAAATCAAACAAAATAACTCTTAATATTATAATATTGACTTATCCCACATTTATAATGGATAAAAATACTCCTTTTACCATTCATTATATAAAGAGGCAGAAGATCATTTATCCCACATGTAAAAGAGGAATGTTATTCTTTTATACCTCTTGGTATATAATAAAGGCGAGGGGGATCCTTTGGAGGTATCTTGTAAATGCATTGTGGTCATCTTTGTAATGCTATGGGATATCATATTTGGAGTGGATTTCAAGTTGTAATTTTGGAGATACTTCACTAAGGAAAATGAAGATGATTCCCTTCCTGTGGATGTTTACCCATTTGGGGTTTTACATCGTATATCTAGTGTTCTCTTGTCTATTATCTTATCTCCATTTTTTGTTAATGTTCTTCGTTTATTGATTAGATAGAAGACTATAGTATCTCATGCTTCATTCTTTGTATTGTTGTATGATTTTCTCATATTCTCAATATTCTAATGTGGTATCAGAGTTGGTTACTATGCTCTACCTTCTTCGGTAAATTCTTAGAATTTTTTTTTACAAGAAAAAACTTCTCATATTTTTATTGAGCTCTTAAAAGTTTGTAGAATTGTCACCTAATATAGTAACAGAGTGGTAGTTTCTCGTATCTAGTTCTTCTTCTACATGTTTGGGTTTTTTTTCAAACTCTAACCCTTATGGAGAAATGGTTAAGGTAAAATTGTGTGGTGTCTTTCAGATTGAATTCTTAAAGTTTCTATGTCTATTTTGAAGAAAAAAAATAGATATATGAGTTCCTCTCACAAAAATACTCAAATTCAAAAAAAAACATTATCTCATTTGGAGTCTGGAAAGTGGAAATATTGTTGATTTAAAACTAGTCATTTTCAAGGTTTTGGTGATGGATGGGCAGAGTGTAGAGTGAATTTCTTTTGACAGAGTGTCCATATTTATGTTATGTCTACGTCAGAGGATGAAAAACAAATGCTCCAATTACGAAAATAGGGGCATGGATATCTGGTATAGTAATAATGGTGATATAAAAAATGAACCTATGCTTAGGATATATATATATATATATATATATATATATATATCATTGTTTTATTTGTTCAATTTCTTTTTCTCAATATTATAACATGGTCCAACTCTTCTAATAATGATGATGCTTCTAACATGGTGTCATATTTTTTTCAATATTCTATCATGGTACCATATTATTCTCACTCATTATATGTTGTAGTTGACCCTTGTTGTATAAAAGCAATTTCATGTGCTCATATGTCATGTCATTAATTTTTCTTGTGTAATTATGGGCTTACCATGTTGTTTATATGTTTTAGCCTTGGAAGTTCTTTTGTACAGAGTATTTATATATTTAATTCACTTTATCCATATGGATATGTGTGAAGATTTGTGGGATAGCTTGTTTATGCCATTCCTTCATATAATAAGCATGTGGTTTTGGTTATTTATGGTACTTCATCAGTGCTCTTATTTTTAGCTTATCCTTGACACCAACAAATTTCAAACCTTTTATTATATGGGATAGTTAATTTTAAACATGAATTGTCCGGTCCCCAATTAAATAATTTCCAAATAATACTACTTGCAAATAATGTTCCACCAACGTACTAGTTCCCTAGGTTGAGATGGAGACATAAATTTTGTAATAAGGGGCTATGGGACCCAAAAGGAATTTAGTTTACCATATTCACATTTAAATGGGTCACATAAATGAAAAATGTTAAGAAAATAAGGTGACATGGGTTCATGAAGACTCTTGGAAGCTTGTGGATCCTTTGGATGACTAGATTCCCCACACACTTGGCATGACCTTCATCCAAATTCAAACACATGGGTAATGTAACGTTATTGGAGGGTGATGCGGTGTCAAATATCATATAATGATCCAAGGAATTGGAATATGTAAAGGAGAGTAAATCCCATGAAAGAGGAAGAGACTAGAAGACAAGGTGTGCCACTTGGAAGGAGATTCCATGAACTCTATGACAACAAATGATGAAAGATTCTATGACAAGTATCTCAAATTCAGACTTGATTGCAGACATATGACAAATATGAAACGACATGGATAAAAATATCCACCAAGAGGTCTAATTTGGGAGTTAGATCATGACAAATATGACCCGACAAGGATAAAAGTAACCATTCGAATTGGGGAAAGAATTAAAGCATGAAGAGGAAGACACGTATCATGAGAGTTACTAAACCACTAAGATGAGTTGGAGGAATCCCATGGAGGTAAATTTGACCTTAGGAGGACTCATGAAGTTAATAAAAGGATGTCACAAGGAATCAAGAATATATTTTGATCATTTCTCAATTGGCCTTTGGAATTTTGGAGAGATTTTGTTTGTCCATTGCACGTTGAGTGTTCACTCTCCCTGCTTGTGAAACAATTTCGAGGGAGTTGGATTCCTTTCCAAGTTGGTCGATGGAGAATAAATTAATACCTCTAATTGGATATTAAAAAAGTTTTTTTTTTGGATTTTGAAGGTCCATACATTTGAATTCTCATCTATATCCCTATTCTCTCATTCACTCTTCTCCATTCCCCCACACTCTCATGTTGATGGCGCACTTGTTGGAGTGGTGCTTGCAATTTGCTGAGTATATTTGGTGCCCAATATTGGGTATATGATGTATGTATCTGTACTCTTCTCTCCATATTTTATGTAATTAAAAATATCATAAATATATGTATGAAAGGCTTGCATTGCCATGCTCTTGAATGACTAGTTTTCATGTATTTGGCTTCCATTTTAAAAAGAGTTGTATATCATATTTGTATGAGGAATTTTATATAAGTTTTATGATGATGGGGAAGCCATAAATTATTTATAAATCTGTAATTTCATGACCATATTCTCTGTACCTCGAAATTCAAGAAACTCCAATGTGAAAGGCTCGCATTCCCATGCTCTTGAATAACTAGTTTTCATGGATTTAGCTTCAATCTTGAAGTAGTTTTATATTACATTTGTATGAGGGATGTTTTCTGAGTTTGATGATGTTGTGACAGAAATGTATTATGTGTTACTAGGTAATTTAATGTCTCTATTCTCCGCGGGTCTAAATCCAAGAAACTCTTGCAATTCCATGCTACTAATTTAGTAATTTTCATGTATTTGACTCTCATACTGAATGAGTTGTATACAATACTTGTATGAAGGGATTTATATGGTGTTTAATAATTTGGGGAATTTTTTTTTATGTTTTATATGGTCTCTATATTTCACATCCTAATCTGAACCTTTAGCTCTACCTTTCATATGTCAAAATCGAGCTAGTTATGCAATTTCCCCATAAGCAATTTCATTGAAAGTCATCAAACAAATGTGGAACTATATAACTAGTTTGAAGAACTAATAGCCATGTGTAATTATATTAAATTAGGTATTATATCAGTCCCCATACTCTGATTACAAATTTTGGAGGTTCATACATGATTTGGGAATCCAATTTGGCTCTCACCCTTGCGGGGCATTTGACCTCAATTTTCCTAGTAAATTTGCCCCTTTTATTCTTAGCCCCAAATCAAGCTGGAAAAGCCTAAATTCAGAAAAAAGTGTCCAAAAACCACCTTTATATGTTATAAGGCTCGCCATACCATTTCCTTTCAAATTCGATACCATTTGGCAAAAGTTGGAACCCTCTAAAGTCATGACTAGTTAAGCTCGAATTTTGCTCAAATTGTATCTTTCTCCAAAATTCCAAGTAGGGACATTACAATGGTATTGGAAACTATTTAAGTTATGGATTATAGGGATGAATTTAAGAAAATCATTAAGTCATATTTTGAAGATATGACGAAGTAGCTTATGCAAGGGTTCGAATTGATGGCTAGCCAACTTAGGGGTAAGATGGAAGCAGGGGATAGTATTAGTTCCCGTTATGGAGAGACAAATAAGGCCATTATTTTTGAAACATTGATGATTGGGTGTATGGATTTATGCATAATAATAAAAAATTGAACTCATTAAGGAACACTCAACAATCCACAAGTATAGAGGAGACCGAGGTTCCACCTAGTTCTATGGGTGTTGAAGCAGAAAAAAAATTACATCATGAGGATCGAAAGTGCCTCCCTAGTGACTCTGAAAAAGATGAGGAAACATCACATGGGAAAAAAGAAGAGTCCCTTAAAACTATAGAATATAATTTCGAGACACATTCTACTGTGGACATGGAACAAAGGGAATCTACTGATGGATGCTTGAACTATGAAGGAGTACCGTCTGATGGGTTCTCACGACTCTATGTTGGTGACATAAAGATCATATTTGAAAGTGTTGTTGCAAGAAAAATTTATCATGAGCATGAAGATGAAGACCTTGTGGCAGATAATTAAGAACCAAGATCAACTTTACCATCACCACTTGAGCTTGAAGAATTTGATCAAATCAAGAAGAAAGAAGAAGATGAGGTTCACTCCCATCAACCATCCTTCATTGAAGGGTATTTGAAGATGAGTAAATGGAATATCCATGAGGCCCTTAGAATACTCAATAACACTAAAGAATTGGTGTCAAATTCTTGTTGGAAAGTTTCTTCATTGGAGGATCCATCCTTCCTTGAAGACATGGAGAAGATTCAAAGAGCAATGCGCAACATTGAAGGTATTTCATGTATTTGCTTTTCAATAGAAACAATTTGGTTGAGATTAATGAGTGGTTACATGAATCATACTTGAATAGAAATGAGGATATTCATAAGCTCAAAACTCAAAATGAGCAACTTCTTAAGAGGTTGCAAGATACGTGTTCTTCTTCCTATGTTTCATATTGTCATATGGTATATTGCTTCGAGGATTCTCATGACATGAGGGATCATGAGAAACATGAAAAATTGTAGGTTCTTGATGGCTTTGGAGATGAGCTTGATGAGATTCAATCACTTGTTGTGGTGGAGCAGGAACTTGAGTTTCCTCTTGAAAATGGTTACACACTCTTTGAAGAACTCCATGATTCCACTACCTTGTAACCAACATATGAGGAAAGTGTCACACTTTTGAGGGAGATGCATAATCCTACACCTATGGAGCCTTCACATGATGAAAATTATGCACTTTCTAATCCTTTGGGTGACTTGGTTCATTCTCCTACATCCTACACTTTCATATTTTGCAGCATTCATCCTAATGAAGTATTGTGAAAGGTTTCTTGTTGATGGTTCCACTTGAAGAGTATGGAATTCTCATCTCTCCTTTTGATGATGACACGTCTAGAGTGCCATATTCTTTAAATTTGCAGCAGCATCCTTTGTTACATTATGATGATATACATATTCATTGGTGTATTGATGAGACTTCTTTGAGCTACTTGAAGTCTTCATGTTTTCTTTTCTCCTTATTTGGTTCATATTTTGGTGGAGGTTCTTCATTCACTTCTTGGATGGAAGAACACATGGATGATTATTATTTTGATTAATCTTACATTATTTTGTAGCATCCTTATAGGACATGGTATCCTCACCTATGTCATTGGAGATGATTTAATATAACACTTGATGCTTGTGTGTATGGGCCACATGATGATCTTCTTACTTGGATGTACAAGAACTGTCATGATCCTTTGATGAGGTGCCTTCTTTATGTACAATTGTATGATGTAGTTATGTACTTTAATGATCTATATTTTGTACTCATTATGTTTGGAAGGGTGCACTACAAGAAATGGGATCCAGGTATTGCTTGGTTTCAATTTTGGGGACAACAAGCATTAGGGGATATTGAGTCACCACTTGAGAAGGTGATTGTAATCAGAGTAGAGAAGAAACAATCATGGTGGTTCCTATTTGAAAATTTCTTGGAATATTGGAAATTCAAGTTTGGAAACTCAATACCAACTTCAAATAATTAGACATAAGCAAAAAGAGCTGGAAGTTCATAAAATGTTCAAAAGATGGAGGTAAAGATTATTTGTGAAAATTTTGTTTTGATGGATTTTATTACTACTTTTGGTGTTATTGGTGATTTCAGAGGATATATAAATATTCAAATATCCACATATATTTACTTTTGGAAAGACACAATCGTGGTACATGCGTGCCACTACTCAAATTGCAGCTAAGGTTTGAAGCAAAGTTTTGGAAGGAAAGAAGGTTATTCAAAATCCATGTTTGAAATTGATTGAGGACAATAAATATTGAGTGGGGAGGACTGTAATATCCCAAATTAAATAATTTCTAAATAAGACTACTTGCAAATAATGTTCCACCAACCTACTAGTTCCCTAGGTTGAGATGGAGACATAAATTTTGCAATAAGGGGATATGGGACCCAAAAGGACTTTAGTTTACCATATTCACATTTAAATGGGCCACATAAATGATAAGTGATAAGAAATTAAGGTGGCATGGGTTCATGAAGACACTTGGAAGCTTGTAAATCCTTTGGATGACTAGATTCCCCACACACTTGGCATGACCTTCATCCAAAATCGAACACATATGTAACGTAACCTTATTGGAGGGTGATGTGGTGTCAAATATCATATAATGAGCCAAGTAATTCGAATAGGAAAAGGATAGTAAATCCCATGGAAGAGGAAGATACTAGAATACAAGGTGTGCCACTTGGAAGGAGATTTCATGCACTCTATGACAACAAATGATGAAAGATTCTATGACAAGTATGACAAATTCGGACCTGATTGCAGACATATGAAAAATATGACATGACAGGCCTAAAATAGCCACCAAGAGGTTGAATTTGGGAGTTATATCCAGCCATTCGAATTGGGGAAAGAATTGGAGCATGAAGAGGAAGACAAGTGTCATGAGAGTTACTAAACCACTATGATGAGTTGGAGGAATCCCATGGAGGGAAATTTGACTTAGGAGGCCTCATGTAGTTAATAAAAGGATGTCACAAGGAATGATAATATTTTCTGATCATTTGTTAATTGGCCTTTGGCATTTTGGAGATATTTTGCTTTCCCATTGCACGGTGAGTGTTCACTCTTCCTACTTGTGAACCAATTTCGAGGGGGTTGGATTCATTTCCAAGTTGGTTAATGGAGAGTCCATTAAGACATATAATTGGATATTAATTAATGAGTTTTTTTTAGGTTGAAGGTCCATACATTTGAATTCTCATCTATCTCCCTATTCTCTCATTCCTTCTTCTCCATTCCCCCACACTCTCATGTTGATGGCGCACTTGTTGGAGTGGTGCTTGCACTTTGATGAGAATATTTGGTGAAAAAGCTTGGGAATATGATGTATGTATCTGTACTCTTCTTTACATATTCTCTATAAGTAAAAATACCAGAAATCCATGTATGAAGGGCTTGCATTCCCATGCTCTTGAATGACTAGTTTTCATGTATTTGGCTTCCATTTTGGAAAGAGTTCTACATCATATTTGTATGAGGAATTTTATATAAGTTTGATGATAATGGGGAAGCCATAAATTATGTATAAATCTGTAATTTCATGAACATATTCTCTGTAGCTCTAAATTCAAGAAACTCCAGTGTGAAAGGCTTGTGTTCCCATGCTCTTGAATAACTAGTTTTCATGGATTTGGCTTCAATCTTGAAGTAGTTTTATATCAGATTTGTATGAGGGAATTTATATGAGTTTGATGATGTTGTGATAGCCATATATTATTTGTTACTATGTAATTTAATTTCCCTATGCTCCGTGGGTCTAAATCCAAGAAATACATATGTGAAACTCTTGCAATTCCATGCTACTAGTTCACTAGTTTTCATGTATTTGACTCCCATATTGAATGAGTTGTATACAAGACTTGTATGAAGGGATTTATCTGGTGTTTAATACTTTTGGGTAATAAATTTTTGTGTTTTATATGGTCTCTATTTGTCACATCCTGATATGAACCTTTAACTCTACTTTCCTATGTCAAAATCGAGCTAGTTATGCAATTTCCCCATAAGCAATTTCACTGAAAGTCATCAAACGAATGTGAAACTATATAACCAGTTTGCAGAACTAATAGCAATGTGTAATGAAACTCCATGAGGTCTTATATCAGCCCCCATACTCTGCTTACAAATTTGTGAGGTTTGTACATGAGTTGGGAAGCCAATTTGGCTCTCACCCTTGGGGGGAATTTGACCTCAATTTTCCTAGTAAATTTGCCCCTTTTATTCTTATCCCCAAATTAAGTTGTAGAAGCCTAAATTTAGATACAAAGTGTCCATAAAACACCTTTATATTTTATAAGGATCACCATACCATTTCCATTCAAATTGAGGACCATTTGGTGAAAGTTGGAACCCTCTAGAGTCATGACTAGTTAAGCTCAAATTTCGCTCAATTCTAATTTTCTCCAAAATTACAAGTAGGGACATTACATGAATGTAATGTAATAAAATCCGTATAATATCACCACATTCCAGATATATTTTAATGAAATGAGCATCCATCTTGTTTTGTAAAGTCATTATTATTATTTGTAAGACAAACATTTCAAATGATACACCTTAGGGGTCTTGTATATGTAATGTAATCTTTAGTAAATTTCTTTGGGTATGAATATTTTGTGCTGGAAAAATTTCGATGTATAGATATATGGTTCTTGTATTCAGGTTGAGGTATATTATTCTCACATTTTTCAATTTGGTAGTGAAGATGGTGTATTTTATTCTAGTAAGGATACGATATCACTCCTTGGTTATACAAATTCTGATTGGACAGGGGATACTTCAGATATAATATCTATTGTAGAATATATATTTCAGCTTGGTTAAGGTAAGATTCCATGGTCCAATAAGAAGTTCAGATCTCTTTCTCTTTCTTCTTGTGAAGCAAAGTACATGGAATATAAGAAAGAAACTAAAGAAATAATGTGGATTCAATGTGTTTTGAGAAAGATTGTCCTAGTATAGAAGTCTACTATTGAGTTGAGATGCAAAAATCAGAGTGCAATTCAGCTTGCGTACAATTCAATGTATCACTCCAAAACTAAACACATTGACTTGGATACTCATTACATTCAATATCTCGTTGTAGATGGCGTTATTTGTTTGGAGTACTATCACATAAAATAACAAGTAGTTGATATCTTCACCAAATCCATGATAGAGGAAAAATTTGTGTATCTTCATAGTTTGTTAGGAATGTAGGAAGTTTTAATCAAGGGGGATAATTGATGTAATGAGATTTTCCTCCTTCTATGTGTTGTTATCCCAATCATCATTAAGCGGGAGTGTTGGAATGTGTAATTTTAATAATTACTTGTGTAATGATGTTTAGTTGACATTGTAAGATGTCATAACTAGCATTGGGAAGAAAAATCAAACAAAATAACTCTTAATATTATAATGTTGAGTTTACTCCTTTTACCATTCATTATATGAAGAGGTGGAAAACCATTTATCCCACATGTAAAAGAGGGATGTTATCTTCTATACCTCTTGGTATACAATAGAGGTGAGGCCCGATCCTTTGGAGGTATCTTGTAAATGCATTGTGATCATCTTCATAATACTCTGGTATAACATATGTGGGGTGGAGATCAATTTATAATGTTGGAGATGTTTTGAGGAATATAAAGAATTTTCCCTCCCCGTGGATGCACTTTCCTCATCTATGGTTTTACCATGTAACTCTAGTATTCTCTTGTCTATTCTCTTATCTCCATTTTTTATTAATGTTTTGTCTTACTTGATTAGATGGAAGACTATAATGGCTCATGCTTCATGCTTTGTATTTTTGTATGATTTTCTCATATTCTCAAAATTCTAACAACCAACGTGTTATACTTCATGCTTATATAAGTTTTGACTTCACAAATTAAAAAAAAAATATTGACTTAAAACCTATGCATATAATGGATCTTTTTCGGAACTACAAAATATTCCAAAATTATTGTGTAAGATATTGGTGAACAAGACAAAAAATCATACAACTTTCACAAACAAGTATTCTACCATTCTAAATCTCTCTAATTTATGGCAATAGTAATTAAAGGTTATATTCATATTACTAAATTGTTTATTTTTTCATATTTATGCATATACACTTATTCTCTAGGATTAAGTTTTAGCTCAATCAAATGTACTCCCTCAAAAATCTATAGATCTAATCTATTTCCACATAATCTGTGGTCACATTCAAAACAGGTCAGGGGGACTTTGTGGCTCCAAATCTCTTGTAGTAAAGTTAGACATACTGGTCAAGGTATTCTTATACATTGGTGTATTTCACATCTAGATATAGCTTAAAGGATTCCATACCTCCAGGTCCAATTTTAAAGTTAGTTTGATCTCCCTTAATGAAAAATGAGTATCGTAATAACAGTAAAAGACCCACAATGAACGATGCTTCTATGTTAAGAAATCCCACCATGAATAAAATATTGTGTTGTATCACATAATAAAAATGGGAATAAAATTGAGTTGTAAGTTTCAACTTCTAACCCGCAATTAACTTGAGAAGTTGGTCTTCCTGTATGTAAACACTGTGTAGAGTTTTCCCAATAAGTCTACAATCTTGTTGAAGGATAAATTATTGGGAGGAGGCCTTAAATGGAGGTTCTTGTTCATATTTCTCTCATCATCTACTGTTTTGATTGTTAAAATTCCAGTGTTTTCCTTAGTCATAACCAAAACTACATCCATATTCATATACCTTAGAGACCAAAACTCTTATTCTATATAAAACTCAGACTATTTTAAACACGAAATTGCAAGTACCAACTAATTTGTTTACATACACGCCCTTGGCATTCCCATTTCTAGGCATCTTAACTTGATCTTTAAGAGGAACTTGAAGTCCCTTCTGCCTGAAATTTGAGACAAAAAGCCCAATAAAGCTATTGTAGCATATGCATGTATAAGGAATGTCTTGGCGCATGATGAAATTCAACTTTTACTATGAAGTATGAGATCTTTACATGCTCCACTTGCATTCACTTTGTTAACATCATTCCCAAATTCATCTGAAAAAAATATTTATAATATTAAAAATAACTAATTAAATTTTCATGAATATGTTTTTGTTAGTTTTTTAAATTATTATCCTTAGAAATTTTTGGACTTTTATATGTTTTATTTTTTGAGATAAAATTCAAAATTAAAACTAAACAACTTATCGAAACACCTCCTAAAATACAAATATTTATGCCCAAAGCGTTATACAATGGAGAGTCTCTTGAAGATTCCCAAAAGCGTTAAACAATGGAGAGAGTCTTGAAGATTCCTCGTCCCCCTAACAAATAGAATCTCACCACGTGCACCTTCATGGGTTTTCTTAATCCGTCGATTTATATGAGCCAACGTCTAACTCTGCATATTGTTGCGTGCTCAATAAGTTTTCGTCATCGCGTTGTTTCTTGTACAAGAATTACGTCTACACGTTGTTTCCCGTATGACAACTTACTTTTCGTTTCACCATTCTTTAGTCAAAAGTCGATACCAAACCTAAGAGTCAACAATATTCAGGGCGTCGAGGATTTTGTTTAGAAGCTCATATTTTTTTTCCATTTCCATTATATGACGATAATAGGAGTAGGAGGTGGAAGTATGACAGGTCCATGATTATTTCCGTAAAGATTTTATCTGTTTTCTTTTCTCTGGCAATATCGGTGTGGCCTATAGGAGCTTATCACCAAGGCCGAGATGATGAAAATGAAGGAATGGGTTTTATCAGTGAGAATGCATGGCCGAGTCTGCTAGCCACATTCCATGGCATCCACCAGATCTACGTCCATGAGGGCTGAAAAAACTGGGACCTAATGGTGGAGTGTGCGTTGAAATAATCCATGCGGATCGTGGGAAGTCGGATAACGCCACCCCTTGCTAATGACGAGGTGGCCATAGTGGAGGCCGTCAAGAGTCATCTCATGAACGAAGGTAGATCCTCTGATGACCTAAATTTCATTGATTTATACAGACGTTTTTCATCTGACGGTACCAATTGCATTGATAACAAATGGGTAAATTTTTAATTGTTGAAGGTCGTTTCCGAGGACCATAGGAAAGAGAAGGATGAAACCGAAGGGACTTCGGACCTTTCACCTCTACAATCTCAGGTCGGAATTCCATGGGGGAATTTCGGTTTTGACCCTAGTGGACGTTCATGTGGAAAACGATAGGGTAAGTTACGAGCATATTCAAGTTCTCAAAACCCTAGACCAGAAAGGGCACCTGCAAGCGGGGTGTGTTTATTCTTTCCAAGAACCCCGTAAATTCCAAGGAAGCAGCTCTGGGTGAATATGTCGAGGCTTCCCAGGAGAAGTCCGAGGTGACCGAGAGTGCACTGGTTAAGGACGTTTTGTATGCCTGCTAGGGTATTGAGGGTCGGTTCGTTAAGTTTGATAAGGATCTGGATGGTTTTGCGAGGGTGTTGAGGACAACAAGGTGTTTGGTTCGTAAATTATGTGAATTGGGTTGGATTTATTATAGGGTGAAGGAGTATGTTTATGAGAGTGTGGAGCAAGGGCTTATTTAGAGGATTGGTGCTGTGGGACATAATTTCTATGTAGCATTGCAGGAATAGCTCTTAGATTACTATAATTTGTTGGAGGGGAAGGTATCAAATCATATTACTATAATCTGTTGGAGGGGAAGGTATCAGATCATATTACTATAATCTGTTGGCATTGTTGGAGGGGGAGGTATCAGATCATATTACTATAATTCGTTGGCAGTGTTGGAGGGGAAATTGTATAATCCGATATCGGGCATGACTAAGGGAAGGGACCAAGGAATTATCTTTCGCTGTGGAGGTTGATGGCATGGATTGTAGAGCCAACTGTGAGGATACCATTGATGGCTATTTTGGTTGATGATTGCAATAATTCAAGAGGAGGTTTCCATGGCTGGCGTATGGCGCAATCCACATGCATGCCCAGCATGGCGATCCACTGGATCAGGATTTGATGCGAAGGCTGCTAACAAGGGTCTATTCTCTTCTTTTTGAGATGGTGAGGGGTTGGGTTCTGGAAGGGGAGTTGAATGATATATTTTCGGATTTTTTTTGTGGTCGGGTAGGTGGTGAAAGTGGAGGCCTTGCAGAGACATGGGTACCAAATCCTATAATGTTCCGTTTTTATAAAAAGGGAATAACTGAGGACTAATAGCACTAGGAGCAGAAAGGTACATCAATTCAGTATTATTAAGTCATCATGTAGTAAGAAGGCCATAAGAGTTCATATCATAAAGCATGCAGAGCATACATGCCTTATTTTAGTGTTAAAGTTAACATGAAATTAGAATTGCATGCATGCAAAAGTGAAGCGTAAACCCTAAAAGTGACATGCAAACCTTAAAAGTACATGCTATTCTATTTAAGAAGGGTTATTGGACCAAAAAGAATATCTATTGTTATTGTTGATTGATTTTAGAGTTTCGAGCAGCAGCACAGCGTGCAACCACGACATTTGGGGTTGGAGACGGTGTCTTCAGCTAGCGAGGGTTCGGCAGTGGGATATCTTCCCTAGTCTCTTTTTGGGATAGATCATCTAGGTTTATCTACTACATCCATCATATACTATAGTATTCGGAGATCTAGCATATTCTAAAGGGTTATCATCACATCCACGTTTGCAGCTGAAAGTAGCAGGGAAAACACAGAAGGATTCACCGGGACCACAAAACCCAGTATTTCACCCGCATGTCAGCTTCGTCTTTCTCAACAGGCCTATCCTACAGTATGCAGTGATTATCAGCCATCAGTTTGCTCACCTGGAGCAACTATCAACCAAATAGTTCAGTTGGGAGCATGAGCAACATAACTGCTAATCAATTCGCTAGGGCACTTAGAGGAAGCCAAACCTCCACATGTGCCAAGCCATCTCTCTGGCATTAGCAGATGGAAAAGCTCAGAAAGTTTCAGCCTGAACGAACCTCTTCTCTTACAAAAACGTCACCTTCAATATGGAGGGTTTTTACGGTACTGTGGGGTGGTAGTGACTGGTGGAAAAGAACATTATTAGACCACCCATCCAGATCCTTATGCATGCAACTATCTCTGGAGTCATTATCATCCAGAATATCAGTGGTAAGTGTTAATTTCTCTCTGCAAAACCTTAACCATAATTCAGCTATATTTTAGGGCATTTTTACATGGCGAGTTTGCATGCACAGTTATTTTGCAAATTTGTATGAGATTGACTGTGTGAGTTAGCACTATCATAGAACATTAGAGAATATCAGTATTTTGGATATTACAGTGGTATCAGAGCATGATCCTTGCCAGCTGTGGGCACATAGAAATTGAATAAAAGTGCATGTTGATGCATGCGTGTACATGCAAATTCATGTTAGTGATGTTGGTGAAGTGCATGTTAGAACAAAGGTTTTTTTTTTTCCAGCTTGTGAGAACATGAAAACAATGAGAAGGATCTTGACTGGAAATTAGCAGAGGTTAGCAGTACTTCAACGCTACCTTGATATCAGGAGTACCTAGCCTTGGTTGATGAGGTATGTGTAGCATTGTCCTTTCAAGATGATTACACTATCAAGTTTGGGAGCCAGCCCAAGGATTTGGATGAGGATCTCCTTAAAGGAATAGATGGGGGAGGGAAGAAATATGAGCATGAAGTATAGGTTGTCGGTGAGCTTCCTTTGGAGTTAACAATACACGATGAGGATGTGCATGAGGAGATCACATTAGATCCATATTCTGAGTCTAGCGACACAAGAACATTCGGTAGTCAGATTGTGGACAAGCTGTGTGATGAGTTGGAGTTGGTACACTCTTCATCACCTATAGCAGGAGTCCAAAAAGTTATGACAAGAGAAATACATGAGGTGCAAGGAAATGAGTATAGCAATCGAGATAGTGAGAAGTCACACATGGAGTTTAGGGAGAGTTTAGACATGCATGAGATAGAGCTTCCGGATGATAGTCACCAAAAGAAGATTGAACGTGTTAAAGAAAGAATTCTAGTGATGAAAGAGAGGACCAAGATACTCCGAGACACCATAGTACAACGAGATGTTGAGCTTATAGTTCTTCAAGTTGTATGTACTGAGTCAGCGGTCAGGATTTCTAGTATTGAACAATAGTTAGATTCCTTGATGGGGTAGCAGGAGAAACATACTATTGCATTTCAAAGCAGTTCTCTTAAGGAGTACATAGATAGGGCTTGCAGTAGATTGAGTCCACATTTGCATAATGGAAGATGGTTTTTACAGGTTGGCCAGGATCAAGAAATTGACCAACAATATATGAGCATTCCAGTTGAAATCAGAAGGGGAGAATGTCAGCTTGGTAGGATTATTCCTTGCGATGGTGCTTATGGACAATGTATTTTTTGGGGGTTGGATTGGAGAGAGATTAAGAGTTGGTGTCTGTAAAAATAATAATAAATACATTAAATATTAACTAGTGATATGTAATACTAGGTTAAGGGACGTGGACCTTCATTCATGGCTGTCCACACAATATATAAGGGTGGATACAAATTGTAATCTATCATACATCTTATTTTACATTACTTTCCCTTTATGGCATTTATAAGTTACTTATACTGGTTATTCTATTATTGAGGAACTTTGTTCCTTTCAGTGTCCTATTGAGTGGGTGATTCTTGGGAAGACATTCCTAGCCAAGGGTATAGTCCCACAAGAGCCTTTAGATATTTGGGATGAAATCTGCACAAGTTTGTATTGGGATCCAGGTGGAAGACCTTATGAGGGGTGGATATAGTGTTTACTGATGGCGTTACTTGGGATTCTACATGATGCTCCTTGTGTCGATACAATGCAGGGTAGCGGTGGATGCATTTTGACCTCAGCAATTCTCAGATTGATTTGGGACCCTGGGATTACAGTGACTGACAGTTTAGTGATTGCTAGAGGATGCTTTTAAGAGGTCTTTGGTGATGGTACCATACAGTGTAGTGTTTTGAGGAAAGGGTTCTACAGATCTCCTAGGATAATTTGGGACCCTGGGATCATCACCAGATTCAGTTGGTTCAGCTAATTGATTGTGGATTTACGTTGGCATTGCTTGAGGACAAGCAATCTTTAGCGAGGGAGGACTGTAATGTTCCATTTTTATAAAAAGGGAATAACTGGGGACTAATAGCACTAGGAGAAAAAAGGTACATTAATTCAATATTATTAAGTCATCATGTAGTAAGAAGGCCATAAGAGTTCATATCATAAAGCATGCATGCAAAAGTGAAGCGTAAACCCTAAAAGTGACATGCAAACCCTAAAAGTACATGCTATTCTATTTAAGAAGAGTTATTAGACCAAAGATAATATCTGTTGTTATTATTGATTGATTTTAGAGTTTCAAGCAGTAGCACAGTGTGCAGCCGTGACAGTTGGGGTTGAAGATGGTGTCTTCAACTAGCAAGGGTTCGACAGTGAGATATCTTCCCTAGTCTCTTATTGGGATAGATCATCCAGGTTTATCCTCTGGATCCATCATATACTACAGTATTTCGAGATCCAACATATTTTGAAGGGCTATTAGCAGATCCACGTTTGCAGCCAGAAGTAGCAGGGAAAACACAGAAGGATTTACCGGGACCACAAAACCTAGTCTTTCCTCTGCATGTTAGCTTCCTCTTTCTCAGTAGGCCTATCCTACGGTATGTAGTGATTATCATCCATCATTTTGCTCACCTGGAGTAGCTATCATCCAAACAGATCAGTTGGGGGTATGAGCAACATAACTGCTAATCAATTCACTAGGGCACTTAGAGGAAGCCAAACCTCCGCATGTGCCAGGCCATCTCTTCGACATCAGTAGATGGACAACCTCAGAAAGTTTCAGCCTGAACAGACCTCTCCTCTTACAAAAATGTCCCCTTCAATCTGAAGGGATTTTACGGTACTGCAGGGTGGTAACATCGGAGGAAAAGAACATTATTAGACCACCCATCCGGATCCTTATGCATGCAACTATCTTTGGAATCATTATCAGCCAGAATATAAGTGGTAAGTGTTAATTTCTCTCTGCAAAACCCTAACCCTAATTCAATTATATTTTAGGGAATTTTTGCATGGCGAGTTTGCATGCACAGTTATTTTGCAAATTTGTATGAGATTGAGTGTGCAAGTCAGCACTATCATAGAACATTAAAGAATATTAGTATCAATATTACAAATCCACAGTGGTTTGTTTCCATCTTTCATACCAGATGCTCTTATAAAGAGAATTTTGATGTTAGGGAAGTCGATTAATTTCCTCTGCATTTGTTGTTGCAGATCAGGGTTGGGCAGATGCAGCTGCATCTACAGCAGGAACCTTAATAAGGAGGGGCTCTCTTGGTTATGGGGAAACTAAGGTATTGGAAATATTGGTTGTAGAACCAGATTAGGAGGATTGATTGACATTTGATAGTAATAATGTATGGTCAATTCAAGTTCAGAGTACATTTCCTTGCAATCAAGAGATACTTGCTTCTTTCCCAAGGTGATTTCATTCAGTATCTCATTAACATTGTGGACCCTGATCTCTCTCAACCGGCTAACACTATAATCTCCTTCAAGATTTCAGGGCTACTGGAGGGTGCAATTCATGCCTCCAATGCCCCATATGATGACCCAGATATATTGGATAGGCTGAGAGCAAAGATGATCCCACACCATAGTGGAGACAGGAGATGGGATGTTTTCTCATTGGAATATAATTCAAGAGATCCTCGGAATACCATCTTTACAGAGTCTTTGATGGCCAGGAACCTTAAAACTTTTAACTTTCTATGGAAGCTTAAACTTGTGGAACATTCTCTTAGTGCCACATGGCAGACTATGAAGTCAAGTTGCTCTATCTCTCTCCTATTGGCCACTAGGGATAGTGGTGGGAAGCAACAACTTGTAGCCCTTTTAAGACGATATCAAACATTATGAAAGTAAATGAACCATCTTTCACAAATATGCAGTACTATATCATGTTCGAAGTTCTTGAGTACCCATGGGTGGAATTTTTGGATGAAATGAAAGAAGAAAGAGACCTTGATTAGCTTATAGTTGTTCATGAAAGTTACCTTAATGTGATTGTAGAGAAGTCACTTCGAAGTTCTTGAGTACCCATGGGTGGAATTTTTGGATGAAATGGAAGAAGAAAGAGACCTTGATGAGCTTATAGTTGTTCATGAAAGGTACCTTAATGCGATTGTAGAGAAGTCACTTCTGGGGCATTGTTTCATTGTTTGATCTCATTTTACGCTTTAGGAGCCATGGGGATAGGTTATATGAAAGATGCATGATAAATCGAGAAGAAAAATACCTCTCGACACATGTTTTCATAAGAGAAATAAGTGGAAAACAAATGATATACACATGGAAATTGTTTTGAAAGAATAAATAATAATTTCATTCAACTTCATGATTTTCTTACTTGCAGGCTTCACATTGTTTTGTTGATAGTAGGTGGCTCTTTAAGGGAAGCATAGGAACGAGAGGTAGAATTTTTTTGAGCGTTATGGTCTCACTACAATATTGCTTTTATTTTTTTCATCATCATTGTATTTATTATATGTATTTGTGTTTAACCATGATTGTGCATGCAGGAAAACAAATCTAATTCTACGGTATTCAATTTATTCAAGCCCTAGCTAGAGGGTGGATGGGAACAAGGGTAGTTATCCAATAAACCATATGGTTTGAATAATATGAAATACTATTCATATTCAAATGCTGAGGATGAAGGTGGTCATCATCATGTAAAAGTATTATGGTTTGATGAGTTATAAATCTCATTATGTTTTTTGGATAAATGTAAGTGTGTTTTTGTTTGATTGTAAGGGAGTTATAAATACATACACATGGCCTCTTTGAAACTTGAATAAGATTTTATTTATCATTTTTCATTCATTATGTTGACAATGACATATATATTTTGTCCAACAATCAATTTAATGGTTTGGGTAAGTGTTGAGCATTATCTTACAATCTCTTTGTCCTCACATTGTTTTTGGATTTTGAATGATTACGTTATTGATGTGTTTTATATTATTTTTCTTATAAATAATGTCTATATATATATACATGTGCATATATGTTAGTGTTCAAGTTTTAAAAGTTGGTGGAGATTTTCAAATTGAAATCAACATTGTTGCATGCATTTTCCAGTTTTTATTTGTCAAAGAATTTTACTTGAGGTTGTTCATAAGGCACAAAGATAGAAGAAGATTCATAAAATTTGGCAATCATTTCTAAAAAAATTGTGGATTATGTCATGGTCGTCTTACATTCCAAATAGTCATTTTTTATTTTGTTCACTGCTTCAATAGAAGCTCGTTATTGAAAAGAATCTTAGTTTAATCCAAGTTTTGGTGAATCTATGTTTATGATTAAATGAAAAAACAATGAACAAAAGATACACTTTTGTTCATCACTAAGGATGCCTATAATTAGTGAATTATCAGTTTGTGAATTTTCAGATTCTGCTAGGTCATCCTTCACATGGGGTAACATAGTAGCCTGAAGATGTTCATGAGGAATTAAGGTGTTTGCCAACATGATCCCTTTAGTCTTATTTTCAGGAGATGGAATTTGGAAAGAAAGAAATTATTACTCTTTAGATTGGGTATGTTCTTCAGATAAAACGGGTGTGTCTCCATCAAGATTGTGTTGTGGAAGCCCCTGGTATCCCTCCCCCTATAAATTAATACCATATGTGGCCTTAACATATTGGATTGATTCCTTCTCATTGATCACATGCTCAATTGGTGGGTATGTAGATGCAGTTGATGACTCTTTAGACATCCATTCAATAATATTTGTTTTTATTTGCACCTCATTTGATTATGACACTTCAGGGATAGGTAGAATTGTTGTTTGATTCTCCTTGTTGTGACCACCATATTTATTCTTCACATCCTCTGGGGTGGCTTATGCAATACCTGTGCTTGAAATTGAAACACTAGATGGTATAGGTTCTTTAGACGAAACATATATGGCTGCTACCTCAAGATTAGATTATGGCAGATCTTGGCATCCATGGTTTGCAAATTATTATCAGCTATGCTCTTGTCATCGTTACTTGATTCTTTCTTGATAGTCATATGGTTAATTGGCGAGGATATAAATCATTTGATGATTCTCCAGAAGCCTCTTCAATAATATTTGCTTTCTTTTGCACCTCATTCAATTATGATACTTGAGGAACAATTGGAGTTGTTATTTGATTCTCCCTGTTGTAATTCTTTTCTTTACCTGTACCATCTTCTGGGTTGGTTTTGGTAATTCCTGTGCTTGAAATTAAAGCATTGTTCCCATTTTTAGCCACTGGGCAAAAAACCTAGATGGCTACATTTTTCTTAATATTTATGTGTTCTTTCCTATTGAGAGCTGTATCTCTCTGAGAAAAAGAAAATTAATACACCAAAATATTATTCTATGCACAGAGGCTGCCAAGATAGATATCTGAGGAAGACTTCTAATATGTGACAGTTTATTACCATAGCTTCAATAATTTTTGGTTCATCTATTGTTGAAACAAATTTTAACCTAAGATGAACATGCCCACCACCTTTAAGAGGAAATATATGTAGAGGATGGAAATTCATGAACCAATTTGAAACTTGGGTAATACTCATACACCAATCAAGTAGGAGAATCCTTGACTCCTTTTACTGATTCATAGTTTGTGCCATCTTGTTTCTCCCCCAATATTATACACTTTTCACCAAGAGACATCTTGAAATCTCTCTGAAAACATGCAAGTTCCTGGTCTCTATTTTGTTTTCTTTCAAGTCCTCCAAGAACATGAAAATCACCATGCACCTCATGTGCAAGTGTATGGGTGGTATATAATGGCTGCAACATATATATTTGTGGCTTCCCACATGTTAGGACAAATAATTTATTATATAAATTGAACTCTTTACCTCCCACGGTCTTCATTCACAAGGTGTCTATCCACCCAATTAATGGATGAATAAGGAACTTTATTTGTTGATCCATATGGAAAGTGATAATCCATCTTTATGATAGATAAGAAGAATTCATCCTTATCCTAAATTTCAATGGGTGCTTAGTCCATATTTTCTTCCTCATAGCGTTTCCCAAGCATCTGCAAATCTTCTCTTTTCTCATGTACTTCCTCCACATGAGATTTCCCCATTATACCTAGAATATTCCCTTCCATGTGACATGAAAGGTATGACATCCTCAAATAATTTTGAAGTTGATAGGTCTGCAAATTTGAATCTTGGAGGGATCCTTGTGTGCTCTTCAATGAGTTACTGGTGATATCCAACTCATGAGTAAGCCTATAAGATTCTTCTTCCTCCTTCTTGAGAGCACTGTGGTACATATCATCCACCATGAGGAGATGATATCTGTTAGATAATAAGTTTACATATCTCTCCTTCATCTTGGCCATGCCTTATTTCAGTGCTATTCACTCCTATAGAAATTCTTATCCTTCCATCTCTCCTCTATAACCTTTCCAACAATATCTTCCCACCAAGGAATTAATGTCAGCAAGGTTGTCCATGGCTGCCATAAAATTTTCTCTGTCCTCCTTAAGTGGTCCACTCAGATGATGTGGCTCACAAAGAATATCCTTCACCAATTTTTATTCTTCTAACAACTGACTTATAATACCATTTTTCTTATGGCATGGATCCACAACACAAAACTCATTCTCATTGTACAAGTCATCCTTTGAATTTTCTGCAAAATCACTTCCATGGTGTGAAGTGGAGGGTATCTCTGAAGGTTGGAATGACATATGATTTGTACAAAAATTAGAAAGCATCTCATTACTTGGAATTTCAGCCTCATCATGCTGCAAGAGAGTCCAAAATTTTGAATTGTGTTCCTCCCTCTCCATCAAATGTTTCTCCTTCAATTTTTCTAGTTCACACCCAGTCGGTGGGGGCTTGTCTTCCACTTCATTGGGAAGTTCATATGATGAATTAAGATATGATATTTTTTCTTCTTTTGGATATGATCCAAAATATCCTTTATCACCATTGACAACATCACCTTTCTTTGCACCGATTTTTTGATCACCAACAGAGAAACTAGAAGTGAATTTGTTTCCCTCACAATTGGCCTTCATTTTGCAGTCCTCAGATGCAAGTGAATAATTTTTATCCTCCCATGTATCGGATGGTTACAGGTGAACATGGATGCTGCAAAAATAAGAACCTTTATCTTCCATTTTCTTCATCTTACCATCTTCCCGAAGTGATACTAGGGTGGCCTGCTCCTCCACCAAATTTTCTGGTTCACACCCAAGCGATGTGGCATTGTCTTCTTCTTCCTTATGTGGCTCAAAAGGTGACTATAATTCTGATTTGTAATATCCTTTTGGATATGATCCAAAATATTTCTTTCCACCACCACATGAACCCACATACTTAGCAGTGGTCCGAAGATCACTCACAAGGAAATTGGAAGTGCATTCATCTTCATTTTCTTCTAAGAGTAATGGGGAACAAGCAAGATATTCTGGAGCATATTCTTTCAAGAAACTTGGGTTCCTCCTTCTTTAATGGTACTATTATCATTACTTGCAGAGGCTCTTCTTGAAGAAAAACTAAAGAATCTCAGAATGCTTGAACATGCTGATGGATTTGATGACTCTTCACTTTTGGTTCCTTCTTCCTCCTCATTGCTCAAAGAGATGGAACAACGTGGTTCCTATAAGAATGGTTTGTTTTGATTTACAGAATAATCATCTAAATCCTTAGGCTCAAATCCAAATCTGCATAAAAAATACTCTTTGAAATGAATTAATTTACAAATCTCTCTTCCCCAAGGAAATATATTCTTTGTAGTGGTGGGACACGTTTTCAATTGCATCTATGATCTTTGCTAAATCCTTCTTAGGATTAGCCATTGGTAGTTAAAAATTGATTTCTTCATAATCCATATGGTCACAAAATTAACCATCCTTTTCTCTTGACATTTTCAATCTATCATTAACATAGATCACCTCTTCTTCTTCAACAAACTGATCAAAGTCATCATCTTCAACTACTGGTAAAACCGTTATGGTTGCAAATTGAATTGGTGATCTGCAAAATTAGTCAACATAGAGCCTTATTTCCATAGGGGTGGAGAAAATTTCTTTGATACCACTATAACATCCCCGAATATGATTTCAGAGATACTAACTCTAGACAAAGACTTGATGCATAAAATTGTCAAACTAGGTGCTAGGAAATTACTAGTTTTGACTGGAAGGACTCAAACTTAAAGGGATTATTCACTAAATGAACTCAAAGATCTGATATTAATGCAATGTACCTGATTTGTGATCATATCAGAAGATTATCTCTGACATAATTTTTATACAAAATATACATGAAAACTTGCATTCAATCAGAGAGCTCTTGAGACTAGGAAAATATGGGAAATTGGTTGATACTTTTGCAAATAGGGAAGCGGGTTGTGGAGAGAAATAAATAAAACTTTTAGGACTGATAAAGTAGCTTCCATAATTTTTTTATATCACAAACCATTTATGTTTCAGAATCAGCATCCACTGAAACTTACTCCCACGCTCCTGGGTCACCTAACAGTGAAACTAGGAAGAATTTGTCAAATACAACAACCAAAGGTTTATATAAAATTAATAAGGTTCTATTATAAGGTTATGATACAGTAATAATAGGTTCATGAATTTTATAACAGATAATAGGAAAAGGAAATTATTCTGCAAGTTGTAAAGGTGATATTAGCTCGCTACGCAACTCACTAGCTCCATCTCCAGGCCTTTCCAAACAGGGTAAGGTTGATTCAAATTCTATGTTATGGACTTGGGGGACTTAGATATGTTTGTTAATGACTCATAAGAAAAATAATGGAGTTATCTGGAGTCATACAATTCCAAATATGAAAGTTATCACAAAACTAGTCACTTCCCAATGCAAATCTAGACTAGGTTGACTTAAAATGAGAAAATATCTTCCATTTCGAATCGGATTGAAATAAAACTTGCAAAGAATGTTTATGAGATAATATATCAGACAATAAAATATAAATCAATCTCATAAAATAACTATAACACTCTATTTAACTGTGTACATCATTACAGTGTACTTTTAAGACAATATTCAAAGAAGGGCATGGGGTTTGAACCATTAGATACTGGAAACTCATGGACTTGTTAATGACACCTGATATACAATAATGGATGGCTAGAGGCTGATAGAAAATCCTGAATCAAATCAGAGAGGCTGCTCAATAGCTCTAGTATAACGTGCAATGAGAAGGGGAGAAAAGGGGAGAAGGGGAACAATGGATTGGGGCACATCACCTAAGATACTAAAGCTCACCAATCAGAAATGAAGCTTAAGCTTCAATCAATTACAAAAATACATTAAAAAATTGAGTAAATGATCTCTAATTGTTTTTAAATAAAACCATTGTGATGATCTGAAGTCTAATGCACAGATCATATCACTAATACTGCTGCAAACTTTAATTAAAATTGCTGATATGTACTTGCAGACACTCAGTAAAATTTCAGACTAGGAAAATAAAGGTATTTTGCTGAGAAATTTGTAGGAATGAGAGTAGGTATAGGGAAGCAACCAAGTTAATTTTTAGAACAGTGAATTCATCTTCCCTAACACATTTATCTCAGGGACCATTTAGTTTTCAGAGTTAGCTATGTTGAAACTTACTTCCACGCTTCTGGGTCACCCAACCGTGAAACTAGGAAGACTTATTCAGTTCCTTTTGACCAAGGGATTGGGGAAAGGAAAATATATGTTGTATGACATTTATATAGTATAAAATAAGGTTTGGTATAGTTCAGAACAATTATGGAAAAGTTTAGGGAGTTTAGGAGTGATTTGGGAAATTTAGGCAATTTTGGCCGAGAGAGGCTCTACATAGTGGAGGATACTAAAATAGTGTACAAACTCAACTAATTTTAGGTTTGAGTGTAATTATGGATATAGGGGCCTTTCAGTGACACACAACAACTTGAAGAATCAAAATTGAGCGAATAGAACTCATAGAATTGAATAAACAACTAGACTAGTCATCTAGCTAGGGTGCATAGAAACACATGAAATTCATGGTAGAAGTGCTTCAGATATAAGAAATTAAATTAACATAGACTAATAAAAATTATATCAACATTTTACATCACTCATAATCATTATCATAGCCTTGAATCATTAATATTGCATTTACTTGACCAATGTTAGATTTTTAACATTAAGCTAGCATAACATTAGGATCTTTAACTGAGAGAACAACAAGCACAACAATCAAACACAAGAGACAATAAACACAATGTTTTTCCTTGGGGAAACCATAAATGGAGAAAACCCTGCAACTTCCTCAGAGATAGAATTAGCACCAAAAGTGAAACCCAAAAACAGTAAGATGATCTCCCGACAACAGTAACTTCTTTCTTCCTTGCCATAGTGTCTTTCTCTTCCTCAACTATGCGCTACAACTGAGTGTGAGTGAGTGTGTGATAAATAGAGAGGCTAGCTCTATATTTATACTAATTCCCAACTTGACTAAAACCAAATAGGGCATATTTCACTAGGTGAGTCTAATAACCCTAGTGCCCCGAAACTGCGGGGAATTTAACCCTAAGACAATCGGAGGGTTACACACCTTGACTTGACATGACTTGTTTACATTATAGAAACTCCCAATAGGAACCTTGGGGCATGACATGACTCAAGTACATTACAAATACATCCAGGAATAAAAATCGGGTTACAATACATAAGAAATATAAGTGAATACATTCCGAAGTTACAATTACATCAACACTTCCTCTTAACTAGGAAAGTATTCTCTTGACACAATTTATCAGCACAAGTTTTCTTCTCTGTATCATTTGGATCATTATTGAGTTCTCGTCATCTTCACCTTCAATTCATCTCTATCTTCAAGTCATCTTCATTTGCAAGTCATCTTCATCTGGATCTAGATCATCACTCGATCTGGATCATCATCAATGGATCTGGATCATCCCTCGATCTGGATCATCTCTGGAGCATCATCTCTGGATCTGGATCATCTCTTTTGGATCATCATCACTAGATATTCATGGGTGCTATCTGATGATTCTTCTTGCCACAGGAAGTTCTACAAAGCCAACCCCTTTTCATGCTGGTTGTAGGACTAGCCTCCATGTAGGTCTTCTTCAGCACTTATATATGACCCTAAGTAAGAATGGCCCACCCAACACTTATATTTGATCATGTAGGAACTAATCCTATAATCATATTAGAAAGGCACACCCAACACTCACATCTGACCATGTGGGAACCAATCCCACAACCCTGTCAGAAAGGCCCAGCACTCACATCTGACCATGAGAGGAACCAATCCAGCATTCATGTCAGAAAGGCTCTGCACTTACATTCGACACATGTGAGGAACCAATCCGACATACATGTTCGAAAAGGCTCTGCACTTACATTCGACACATGTGAGGAACCAATCCAACATACATGTTTGAAAGGGCTCTGCACTTACATTTGACACATGTGAGGAACCAATCCAACATACATGTTCAAAAAGGCTCTGCACTTACATTTGACACATGCGAGGAAACAATCCAACATACACGTTCGAAAGGGCTCTACACTTACATCTGCACATGCAAGGAACCAATCTAGCATGCATGTCAGAAGTTCTTGCACTCACATCTGATCATGTAGGAACCAATCCTATAGTCATATCAGAATGGCCTCCAGTCCCAGACTGAGGTAACTGATAACTGACTAGGTGCCTCCATTCCAAGAATGGAATTCAGTGCTTATTTTTTATCATGTAGGAACCAATCCTACAGTCACATCATAATGGCTCAGCACTCATATCTGACATGGAAGGAACCAATCCTCTCACCATGACATAATGGCTTAGCCCTTACATCTGACCATGGAAGGAACCAATCCTATCACCATGTCAGAATGGCTCTGGGTCTCATCATTTCTCCTTGGAGGAAACCTCAATCTAGAGAGCACCAAGCTTCTCCCTGAAGTACTCAAACTTCACCCTAGCCAATGGCTTTGTCAACACATCAGCTATCTGTTTTTCCATCGCAACATACTAGAGCTTCACTGCTCTCTGTTAGGGTACACAGGGTACTCCCAAAGGACCGAACACCAAGAATAGCCGCTTCACACAAACAGATCACAGATCAATACACCAATGTTTGTCACGTGGTTAAAACCCTCGAGAGGGAAACAGTCCACGGCCCCGGCCAAATAGCTACTTCGGAGCAATTTATTATGCAAAAGAAAGAAAGTTACATGAGCTTCTCATAATCGATCAACTAGCCAAGGACCCTCTATGCTCTTTAAATAGAGATCATAGACCAATCGGGTGTTAAGCCACGGATCAATGGTAGGTATGATCTAAGAGAAGTTGAACCGTCGGATCACTCTATGTCTAGAACATATCGTGACCATCGGATTAGAATATTTACAAATGCATACTAATGCATACTAAAGAAACACACTTTTACCTAACGGATATATTACACAAGTTGATCTTAACTAACTCCTAAGTGTCTAAATATCCTAACACTCTCCTCTGCACCATATCCCTGATATAGTGATACTTGATATTGATATTCTTCAACTTGTCATGGAACAATGGATTCTCTGACAACTTCATGCAACTTTGGTTGTCACAATGTATACAAGTAGCATCCATCTGGAGATCAAATAAATCAGATAGTAGCTTCCTCAGCCATACTGCCTCACAACTAGCTGAACAAGTTGCGACATACTTTGCTTCAGATGTACTTAGTGCCACATAGGATTTCTTCCAGCTAAACCAAGAGATCACACCCAATCCCATACTAAATCAACACGCTGAAGTGCTCTTTCTATCGATGGAACTGCCTACCCAATCTGAATCAACATAAACCTCCAGGTTAATCTTTTGATTCACCTCGTACTTGAGCCCATAATAAATTGTACCCCTCAGGTACCTCAGAATATGCTTTGCAGCAATCAAGTGAACATGTCTCGGATCTGTCAAGAATTGGCTCAAGGTGTTCACATCAAAGCAAATATCTAGTCTTGTGTTCATCAGGTACATGAAGGACCCAATCATCTAACGATACATCGTAGCATCAACCAATTCTGATGAAGCATCACTCAACAACTTTAGGTTCGATGCCATAGGTGTGGTCATGGCCTTGCAGTCCATCATCCCAAACCTCTTCAGGATCTCTACTGCATACTTCCCTTGTCCGAGGGAGATTCCATCCGCATTTTTCCACACCTCCATGCCTAGAAAATAATGCATCATACCCAAGTCCTTCATTTCGAACTCAGCAGCAAGCTTTCTCTTCGTATCAGCAATCAAACCATCCATACTTGTTACAAACAAATCATCTACATACAGTAGGAGCATCACTGGGTTTCCATATTCAACCTTGTAGTAAAGGTTGGAATCTGCTTTACTCTTGGTAAAGCCCAAACTAGATAGAAAGCTGTCAATTTTGCCGTACCATGTCTTGGGTGCCTGTTTCAAACCATACAGGGATTTCTTCAATCTACACACATGAGACTTCCTATCATGTGTCTCAAAACTGAGTGGCTCCTCTACATACACTTCCTCTTCCACTACACCATTCAAGAAAGCAGTCTTTACATCCATTTGGTGTATCTTCCATTTCATCACTGCAGCCGGAGCAAGTACTGATCTGATGGAAGTGTATCTGGCTACAGGTGTAAAGGTTTTTTCATAATCCATTCCTTCTTTCTATGAGAAGCCACGAGCCATGAATATTTCCTTTTATTTCTCTATGCTATCATCTGCAGCATTCTTGATCTTGTAGATCCATTTGGAAGTTACAATCGACTTCCCTTCTGGTCTTGGGACAACATCCCAAACATCATTCTTCATGATCAATTGATACTCTTTGATCATAGCATCCTTCCATTCTTTCCATTCTTCCGCTTCTTCATAATTGGAAGGTTCTTCATTGATAAAGTCACATAGTAAAGCTACATATCCGGAGCAGGATTTGGTTCTCTTTATTTCTTTGTGATTCTCTTCTAGAGCCCCATATCTTTCTGCACGTTGGATAGCTTCTCGTACCCAAGCAGGTTTCCTCTTATGAGGATTCTTCTCTTGAGGTGGATTTACAGGTCTTTGTGGTTCTTCAAATTCTCGATATTCTTCTTGAGTTTCTTCATTCATGGTTGTATCATGAATTCTGGGTGCTTTTTCTTCTTCAGGTTCTTCAACAAGTCTCTTTATAGATTTGTTGTAAGATGTGTCTTCATCAAATGTTACATCCCTGTTGATGTCGATTTTCTTGAATCCTGGGAAGTATATTCTGTAAGCCTTCGAGCTTTCAGAGTATCCCACAAATATAACCTTCTTTCCAGAAGGATCTAACTTTGTCCTCTTCTCTTTTGGAATGTGTATGTACACTGGACAACCGAATATTATGAGATGGCTGAATTCTGATTTCTTGCCAGAGAATACTTCTTCTGGAGTCTTGTTCTTGAGTACTCTGTGTGGAGTACGGTTCTATACATACACTGCTATTCTGGTAGCCTCTACCCATAGATGCATGGGAAGATCTTTATCATGAAGCATTGCTCTTGCAGCTTCCATGATATTTCTATTCTTCCTTTTTGCAACCCCATTCTGTTGTGGATTATATGGAGTGGATAACTCCCTCTTAATCCCTGATTCTTTGCATAAGTCTTTGAATTCATTTGATGTGAATTCTCTGCCATTATCTGATCGAAAGGTCTTGATCTTGTTTTCTGTGTGGTTCTCGATCAAGGCTTTGAATTCCCTGAACTTGGTGAAAACTTCATCTTTGTTCTTCATGAAGTAAATCCATGTCTTCCTAGAAAAGTCATCAATGAAAGAAACATAGTATACATACCCGCTTAGTGAAGTTGATGACATTGGTCTGCATACATCGGAGTGGATGATTTCCAAGATTCCTTTTTCCTTGCTTTCGCTACTTGGAAATGTCTTCTTTGTATTCTTTCCTTTCACACATCCTTTGCAGACCCCTTCATGTTTTAGTTGAATTTTTGGAAGACCTTCAATAGCTTTTCTTGCAAGTGGTAGTGCTCTGTAATGCACATGTGTAAGCCTTCTGTGCCAAAGTTCATTTGGCTCTACTGTGTCATGGACCAAAGCTTGTTCTGGATGGCCCTTCAATTTGTATAATCCTCCTTCTTGTTCTCCAATTACTATTGCATCGTCAATAGTCTTTCCTCTTGGCCACATGAGGACTTGGCCATATACAAATGCAACCCTCATGCCTTTTGCATCCAGTGCTGATATGGAAAAAAGATTCTTCTTTAGTCCTGATACAAACAAGACATCCTTCATTTTCATAGACTTTCCAGAGTTTAGCTTGTAGGAGGATTCACCACTACCTTTTATGAGATATTGGTAGTCATCCCCAAGTTTCACCTTATGGGGTGAATTATGTTCGGATAGTTTCTCAAAGGATTCCTTGAAACCTGTCATGTGTTTGGAAGCCCCACTGTCAATAAGCCAATCTTTGCTTCCATGAGTAACAGTTCCCGTGAGAGCGGAGATCAGAACATATTCATCTTCACTTGAAGAGTCTTCACTTTCTTGTTTTACTCTCTTTTTGGGAGGATCATCATCCTCAGCAGTGTGAGCATCATGTATTCTTTTGGAGTTCCTCTTCTTCTTGGATCCATTCTTATTCATGGGACAATTTCTAGCAAAGTGTCCTATTTCATCGCATGTATAACATCTGAGTTTAGATGAACCTTTCTGATGAGAATGCTTACCTTGGTGATGATAATTTTCCCTTCTTCCTTTCTTGGAGTGTACTGTGAGATCTTGATATTCACTTCCCATATTTTCTTCTCGAGCCACTATTTGATCTTCTTCTTGTGAACATTCTTCCCACAGTCTACTGAACTTGACTAACTTCTTCCTAGCACAGATTCCTTGGATGAAAGAATCCCATGACCTAGGGAGGCCATTCAAGGTTGTCATCATAATTTCTGCATTCTCCACTTCTTCATCTACTGCTTCTAGTTGTTCTTTGATCTGGGAGACCCTAGTGAAGTATGAATCGATGGTCTCCTCATTCTATATCTTTGATTTCTTCAACTGGTTCCTTAGAGTCATCTTCCGATTGATTTTATTCGTCTCAAATAGTTTGGTTAGGGCATAAAACATAGATTTAGGTGTCTTGAGGGAGGACACCTGTGGTATGAGGTGATCCTTGATAGAATCAACAATGATCCTCTTTTCCATAACCAAATTATTCTTATGTAAGGCCTTAGCCTCATCTCCCTCTGGAATTGGAACCTCCTCATCGATGTAGGAGTCCAACTCATTTTCTTCCAAGACCAGGGAGATCCTATACTTCCAGGCTCGGAAGTTATCAGCTCCCTCAAGATTTTCATCAAGCTTGGTACGATGAGACATATTAACTGAGAACCTCAAATGGAAATACAAATATTTAGATCTTACCAGGTCAAGATGTCGGATCTGGATTTGGAGCTAAAATATTGTAGTGCTGGTTCAGGAGCAGATTAGGGTTTTGCTTTTCCAGAGTTCTGTCCAACCAATCACTTTGATTTTGATCCCTAACTTCTATTTTGAGGAGGAGATCAATCTAGGCCTGGTCTCACTGAAAAATTCCACTTCTGTGAAAAGCCCTAATTTCTGGCAGTAATGTTGGGTCCAAAAATGAAAAACCTCAGAATTGGATTCTGTTTTGACAGAAATATGTTCCCTAGGGAGGAGAGTTATTCCACCCTTCTTTTTCTGAAAATATAAGGAGAGAGATCCACAAAGTAGGAATCCCTAGTTCCCACAACTGCACATTGTCTTCTTCTCAGGTTAGCTCTGATACCATGTTAGATTTTTAACATTAAGTTAGCATAACATTAGTATCTTTAATTGAGAGAACAACAAGCACATAAATCAAACACAAGAGACAATGAACACAGTGTTTTTCCTCGGGGAAACCATAAATAGAGAAAACCGTGCAACTTCCTCAGAGATAGAATCAACACCAAAAGAGAAACCAAAAAATAGTAAGTTGATCTCCCGATAGCAGTAACTTCTTTCTTCCTTGCCCCAGTGTCTTTATCTTCCTCAGCTATACGCTATAACTGAGTGTATGATAAATAGAAAGGCTAGCTCTCTATTTATACTAATTCCCGACTTGACTAAACCCAACTAGGGCTGACTTCACTAGGTGAGTCTAATAACCTTAGTGCCCCAAAACTGTAGGGACTTTAACCCTAAGAGAATAGAAGGGTTACACACCTTGACTTGACATGACTTGTTTACATTATAGAAACTCTTGATAGGATCCTCGGGGCATGACATGACTCAATTACATTACAAATACATCCCAGAATAAACATCGGGTTACAATACATAAGAGATACAAGCGAATACGTTCTGAAGTTACAATTACATCAACAACCAAAACCCTCGTTTAAGCATGGATTGAATCTCATTGATAGAATATGTGACATATGAAATAATTGGAAAGTATGTTTATAGTAATACATAGATATTTATTAGAGTTATTTTACTGGTGCATAAAAATAGGGAGTGAAGGGCTGACCACTCCAAAATAGAGCTCAAAACAGTGGGAAGGAGGTCCAAAATCAGACATGAGCTCGTCTAGGAGAGTAGGTGAATCTTGGGCTTCACTGGATCTCTAATTTACTAAAATGGTGGCTGTAATAGATGACTGATATGATCTCATTAGATGATCATCATGCACTCCACACATGCAATGAGAAAGGAAGGGGAGTGGAGGAGTGGGGAAGGAATTATTTGGGGGCTCATCTCCAAAATGTCTGAGGTACATCACTCAGAAATATATGCTTCACATAAGCATGAACCAATAATTCATCAAACAAACTGAGTAATTGAGCTCTAATTGTCTTTAAATAAAACCACTGGCGAATTTTTTGGTAGGTATAGGCAATATGTGACCCATGAGAGCAAGTAATCCACTTTGAAACCCTAACCCTAACCACATGGATCCCTCCTTGAGAAATTATCATGTAAGAGAGAAGAAATATTTTTCCCTCTCATCCATCTCCATTCAATTTGGAAATTGCGCCCTCCCTGGCCTAGATTTGCTGCTTTTACTTATGACAATTTTTTCTGAACTACCTGCTTTTGTCACTGAGTCTCCAAATGGAAAATGCGCCCTCCTTTGTCATTTGTTTCCTCTTTTCCTTGTGCCATATTTTTATATCTTTCCTGCTTTTGTATCTTACTTCTTTTCTTTGGATTTTGGCACTTTCCCATTTCCATCTCATTCCTTTTGTCATATAGTTTCTAATTATCCTCCTTGGCAAGTGGGATTTCCCATTGCGCCCTCCTAACATGACAAGCTCAATTCCACATATTATTTTCACATTAATTAATTAATTAATGAAATAAAACTAAGTATAAGCCTCATAAATAATATTTAGACAAAATTCCCTAGGTGAGGTAATTAATGCATCTTTTGACCCCCTAGTTGCTATACAAGGTAAAAAAAATTATGTCCAAAATGTGGGGACATGAAAAATAACATGCTCTGATGCCATTTTAGTGTCCCTTCTTGGAAAATATGGAGAAATGCACAAATTGGGCAAATTCAGGATTAACTAGTCTTGACTTCTGGGGTTCCAAATGACACCAAACGGTCCCGAATTTAAAATGAACTGATATTATGAGTATTAATACGTATCAATGGATTCTATTATCACTCTAGGACTAAATTCATGCCTCTTCAACTTCGTTTTGGGATGATGACAAAAAAGCCAAAATTACTAGGAAATCATGATGAAATCCCCCCTAGGGTGTAGGCCAACTGGGATTCCCAAATCATGTACGAAACTACAAAATTTGTAATCATAGTGTGGGAAATTATATAAAACCTCATGTAATTCCATTAAACATGGTTATTATTTTTTCAAATTGGTTATAGAGTTCCACATTCGTTTGATAACTTTCAGTGAAATTGCTTATGGGGAAATTACATAACTAGCTCGATTTTGGCATATTAAAGGTAGAGTTAAAGGATCATATTAGGATGTGACATACATATACCATATAAAGCATAAATATTTATTCCCAAACAGTATTAAACACCATATAAATCCCTTCATAAAATTATTGTATACAACTCATTCAGTATGGGAGTCAAATACATGAAAACTAGTGAATTAGTAGCATGGAATTGCAAGAGTTTCACATATGGATTTATTGGATTTTTATCCACAGAGAATAGAAATATAAAATTAAAGATTAAATACTCATATATTTCTTTCACAACATCATTAAACTTAGACAACATCCCTCATACAAATCTGATATAAAACTACTTCAAGATTGAAGCCAAATCCATGAAAACTAGTTATACAATAGCATGGGAATGCGAGCCTTTCACACTGGAGTTTCTTGATTTTGTAGATACATATAATATGGTAATGAAATTTCATATTTATACATAATTTATTTATTCCCCATCATCATCAATGTTATATAAAATTACTCATACAAATCTGATATATAACTCTTTCCAAAATGGAAGCCAAATACATTAAAACTACTCATTCAAGAGCATGGGAATGCAAGCCTTTCATACATGAATTTATGATATTTAGAATTACAGAGAATATGGAAATAATATTAAATATCCATACATCATATACTCAATATTTGGAACCAAATATCCTTATCAAAGTGCAAGCACCACTCCAACAATTGCGCCATCAACATGAGAGTGTGGGGGAATGGAGAAGAAGGAAGGATAGAATAGGGAGATAGATGAGAATTTGAATGTATGGAATTTCAACATGAAACTAAAAATAATTCATTGATATCCAATGAGATTTTTTAATGTCCTATCCATCAACCAACTTGGAAAGCAATCCAACTCCCTTGAAATTGGTTCACAATCAAAGAGAGTGAACACTCACCGTGCAATGGACAAGCAAAAGCTCTCCAAAATGACAAAGACCAATTAAAAATGATCAAAATGCATTCTAATTCCTCATTAAATCCTTTTATTAAAATAATGAGGCCTCCTAAGTTCTAATTTCCCTCCATGGGATTCCTCCAACTCATCTTAGTGGTTCAGTAACTCTGATGACACTTGTCTTCCTGTTCATTCTCCAATTCTTTCCCCAAATCGAATGGATGCCTCTAACTAAAAAATTATACCTCTTGGTGGATATTTTTATCCTTGTCATGTAATATTTTTCATATGTATACAATCAGGTCTGAATTTTTCATACTTGTCATAGAATCTTTCATCATTTTTTGTCATAGAGTGCATGGAATATCCTTCCAAGTGGCACACCTTGTCTTCTAGTCACTTCCTCTTCCATGGAAGTTACTCTAGGATTTATCTATTCAAATTACTTAGCTCATTATATGATATTTGACACCACATGAATATCATTCCAAGTGTGTGGGGAATCTAGTCATCCAAAGGCTCCACAAGCTTCCAAGTGTCTTCATGAACCCACGCCACCTTATTTTCTTAGCATTTATAATTTATGTGACCCATTTAAATGGGAATATGTTAAAATAAAGTCCTTTTGGGTGCCATAGAGCCTTAATTACAAAATTTATGTCTCCATCTCAACATAAGGAACTAGTAGGTTGGTGGAACATTATTTGCAAGTAGTCTTATTTGGAAATTATTTAATTGGGGACATGGCAATATGTGAGGCAAACCATTCATCTCTACTCATCTAAAACAAAACCAAAGGGAGAATACACAAGCCCACGTATCCAAGTGGGTTAGATCTATAAAATTGAGGCACATCAATCTTATAATCAAGACAAAAGTTACTATAGAACCATACAAATCAATTAACTCAATGAATGCCAAAAACACAACAGGATTTGAACCCAAATTTTGAAATCAGAATCCAACGTCATCCGGCATTTTGCACGGATGTGTTGGACAACAATCACTCAAAATACCGCCGATAACAAAATATTTATAGCATCGTCGAATATACGACACAAGGGCGTCGGATTTTCGACCCTTTTAGTGTCGGTTATTTGACACTTCTGTGTCGGATCTTTGACGTCTGTGAACCCAATAATGTCGGTTATCCGACCCCTGAGTGTTGGATATCCGACGTCCATTATAGGTTTTTTTATAAAAGAAAAAATTAATGTTTACTTGATTGTAAATTTTATGGTCCCATACTTTCAACGGTAACTATGTTCAAGGTGTCGAATATCCGACGCATGTCCATTATAAATATAAATTGTTTTAAACATTTCGGCATGTTTGTTGTATAAGCGACGGATGATTTGTGAAAATTATTTGTTCCTCGATGGACGTTTTCTGGAATTGTTTTATTCTTCAATGGGCGGTTGTGGGAATTTTTTTTTCATCGATAGATAGTTTGCTGGGAATTTTTTATTCTTCGACTTCTCTCCGTTTGAAAAAATGTTGATGCGTGGTTGATGCATGGAACTTGATTTTTTAAGAAAACCGGTTATATTCATTAATGAAGTTTATGACAAAATTTCAAATAGATTAAATATTCCGAATCCAAACAAAGACAACCGACAATTACTTGCTAGACTATGGGATGCAGCGAAACGAAGGGGTGATGGAAAATGTTATTGTCCGTGTACTCAATGCAGGGGATTTAAGAGGAGAATAATATTGATCTCAACAGCCACAAAACATTGCAGGGAACATCAACACGATGAGGGGGGGAACGAATATCGTCCATTTGTAGGTTTAGCATTCTAAACATTATTATATTCATTTTTTTGGTAATTGTATGTATTTTTTTTTTCATATATTAATGTATATCTATTGATGTTTCCATGTATTTATATTAAAGGAAAGACACCCTATAGCATGTCGTCCATAGGAAGTGATTTCAGAACATGTTCAGGATCAGGATCATGGAGCGTGTATGTTTAATGGAGAACAAGTGAATGATCATATTGAACAAGATGATCATGCCAATGATGTAATTGAAGATGATGGTACAAATACATGGATCCATGATTCATTTAACGTTAGAATGGATGATGATGATGTTGATAATGAAAATGATGATGACTTTGATGATGTTCACGATATACCTCTTCTCGATAAGGCATATGAACCCCTTTATGAAGGCTCCAAAACAAATATTCTCTCTACTATATTGTTGATAATGAACTTGAAGGTTATGAATGGTTTTTCAAACATTGCAATCACACGGATGCTAAGGTATCTAGAATAATCCATCACATATATAGGATCATGATAAAGTTTATTTGTATTCCTCTAATAATTGTATTGTTAACTCATTATTGATCATCGTACGGATGAAGCGTGTTTTGCTAATATTATTTATTTATCACATTAACATTTTTTTTTGTAGCTTGATAGCTGAATTTTTGTTACCACCATCAAATATTTTACCTCGCACATATCGATATTTATCTTCCATCATGAAAGAGATTGGAATGCATTATGAAGAAATTCATGCAAGCCTCGATGACCATGTTATATATTATAATTAGCATAAATTTGCAACAGAATGTCTGCAATGTCATGTTAGTAGATATCGTATAGATAAAGTAATAAAAAAGCTTCCTTAGAAGGTTCTTCGTTATATTCCCATCATTCCACGTTTGCAACGACTGTTCAGGTGCAAAAACATAGCGTAATTTATGGATTACCATGCCAGGAACAGAAATCAAGATGATGTTAACCGAATGCCTATAGATGGTACTGCTTTTAGAGATATTGAGGAAAAGTGGCCTCACTTTAAAGAAGAACCACGTAATCTTAGGATTTCTTTGGTAGCAGATGGTGTTAATCCATTT
>LPNX010567498.1:94442-96942 GCA_001517045.1 Pseudotsuga menziesii
CTATTATAGATGAGCTACTGAAGTTATGGAATGGAATAACTATGTATGATGTATCTAGTCCAATATGACAAAGGAAATTTCAATTCCATGCAATGGTTGTATGGACAATACACGATGCCCCTGGGTTAACTTCATTTTGTGGTTTGTAATTTTAAGTTCCACTTTAATTGCATTTAATGATATGGAGTAGTTAGAATATTTTATAAATGAATATTTTTGACATAGATATTCCATATCTAAATATTGTAGGTCTTCAGACAAATGGTAAATTTGCATGTCCAGTTTATGGTCCTAAGATAAAATATCGTCGTTCAAAAAGCCTAAGAAAGGAGGTGTTTGATGAGTATAGGCATTTCCTCTTTAAGAATCACAGGTATAGAACAACTGAAAGAAATATTTTCAATGGGAAGCAGGAGAATGCATTAAAACCATAGAGAATGACACCTCACCTTTGGAAGATGCAATACAATAGAAATCGTCATCATGGTATGTATGGATCATCGTATATGAATTTTTATTGTGAGTTGTTTGCTGTAGTGGCCATATTTGATTTATGATGTGATTTATTAATTATAAACTAATATTCATGATGTCCATCATGATCATGAAGGGATTAATGGTCTTCCACGAGGAATGAAACGTTATCCTATTCAATTTAGCAGGTTTCCCTACTATGAGCACCTACAAATTGCTCATTTGTTTGATACAATGCATATTGGAAAGAATGTTACTGAAACCTTATGGCGACTACTAGAACTAAGGAGGGAGAAAGATAAAGTTGGGAAAGTGTGCAAAGACATTCAAGAAAGCAACCATGCAATGAAAGACGTCATCCAATTTCACACCAATGGAGAAGAAGTTAATATAAACTCAATTCCATGGATGTTTATGGAGCAACAAAGCAATGTTGACAAAGAAGTAATGCGGAAAATTAAATTTCCCACCGGTTTTTGTGCAAACTTGAAGAATATCATAACTAAAAAAGGTGATTTTGCGGGGGTCAAAACACATGATTGGCATGTCTTCATCAATGTAATTATTATTGTTACGTCCATATAATTTTTTCTTGTTTGTATACTCTTTGTTTAATAAATGGAGTGGTTTGTATATTGATACAGTATGTTCTACCTCTCTCTCTCCCCGACAAGTTTGACAACAATGTCAAACAAGTTATATATAATCTTGGTAAATGCATGAGGTAACTAGTGATTACTTGCACTATTTCATCATATATTTTAATTTAATGTTTATTTTTGTTAAATAATGTTATTGGTTTGCATCACTTGTAGATGGTTGACATCTAAATAAATCCATAAAGAATATATAAAGTATTGGAGGAGAGAAATTCCTCGTCTCATATGTGAAATGCAGAAGCATCTACCATCAACATTTTTCAATGCACAGGAACACTACCTCATACACCAAGTTGAGGAGATTGAGTTGTGTGGACCTGTTCACTCAAGGTCCTTGTAGATGGTTGAAAGGAACTTGAAATTTATGAAGGGTTTGGTGAGAAAGCAAGCACATGTGGAGGGTTCTATGATGGAAGGATATACGGTATACCAAAACATGTTATATGTTAGTGAATGTCTTCCTATTTTAGCGTCAAAGCTCAATTTACATCGCATTTGTGATCTGGACTCCAATAACAAATCTGAAGGGGAGAAACTGAAGGGGAAAGGTAGATTGAGGAAGCTGAAAGGTAATTATTAGCTAGTGGATGTTTATTATATCCTTCATATTCTAACTATTTTTTTTAGTCATAATTGTCTCAATTAAGAGCATATAAGTCTTTGATTAGGAGATTTACACCTTTCTTTCATTTTAATGGTTATTGTCATTAAATAGTTGGTCGAGAATGGGATGCAATTCATTTATACATCGCAAACAATCTTGACTGGATGAAGGTATGTATTGAACGATGTGCACAATCGGGTCATGGAATATCATGGGAAGGTGTGGCTTCATTGGTAAAAGCAGCACAACGCAATGGAGATAACAATCTAACAGAAAGGGAAATCGATTTGGCATATGGTGTAAAAGATAAAATGACAAGCATATAATTAATCAAATATCCCTCTAAATCTTTTATTTTGCAAATTACTTATTGACGTACATGTTCTTATTTTCTATGTATTGTTGCATAAGGACTGAATAATTGTGTAATATTTTCATGTATTGCTTATTGCAGGTAAAACACCATAAGGCTATGGTCTGCAATGGAGGTAGATATTAGATCAAAAAACTAGATGAAACAAAGAAAACATCAGATTCTAGGGTTTCAGCTGTCTTTAAGGTTAACGATGTTTCATCTAGAACTGACAGACATCCAGAAGTCTCAGAAAATCAATACTATGGGTATTTGGAATATATTATACAGCGTGACTTTAAATCCATTAAAGTAGTTCTATTCGTTGTCAAATGGTATAGGTTACGATTGAATCAATGTGATCCCGATAGAACTATTACTAAACATGATAATGGATTTACCATGGTAAAG
>LPNX010567498.1:101942-105832 GCA_001517045.1 Pseudotsuga menziesii
ATGATGATGACCAATGATTAGGTGAGATTGTAGGGATTACCTAAGGTCGCCATCATCATCTTCATCTTTAGCGGTTTCATTGTAGGGATTAGGTGAGATTGCCATCATCATCATCATATTATAATAAAAAATACTATTCCTAAGTTAAAAATACATATATTAAAAAATACATATAGCTAAGTTAAAAATACTACGCCTAATGAAAAAATACTATTATGGCAATTTATATAATATAAAATAACATACAATAAAAATAAAATACATATAATATAAAATAATATATAATAAAAATAAAATACATATAATATATAATAATATATAATAAAAAATGACAAGTGTATTTGGAAATTGTTGCGACTCGTTTTGGACAGTTCAGTTCAATTTGGAGGTTTTTGTGAATTTGGGAGTAGGTCCAGTGGAGCACAGGGTTCAGAATTGGAGCTCATGGTTGATAATTGGAGGTTAGGGTTGAGAATTGGAGCTCACGGTTGATAATTGGAGCCCACGATTGAGAATTGGAGCCGATGGTACAAATTTGGAGCACACGGTTCATGTTTTGGAGTTCCTGTTTTGGATTTGGAGCTCATGGCTCAACGGGTAAGCATCATGACCTCATTTTTTTGGTCATGCTATGACAAGGGATTTTGGGCATCCCGTGACAAGGGTTTTTGGGTGACAAGGGTTTTTTGTGCGCGCAGTGATGTTTTCTCCTTTTTGTTGATCTCAAAAACCAACGGTCCAATATTGACTTGCCTTAAGGGGGAGGGGACCCTATGCTATATAATTTGATACCATCAACCACTCACTTTGGCAAGCTGCTATGGCACCTCAAACTCATAAGCCCGTTTCCCAATAACCAGGGTTGGGGTTTACCATAAGCACCGCAATCGGTCATTCCGTTCCTTAACATGCGGAACCGAAGCCTAGACTTTTGACCTTATAAGAGTTAGTTAATGAGTGATGTCTTAGAACATGGCTCAATCAATATGATCACATCCTGCTCCAAGCCATACATCAGCAACATAGATTAGTAGCAAAGTCTTATAACGTCTTTGTGATGTTTGCTGTGTATTCCAAACTGGAAAGGGGAAACACATGGATTACCAACATGAGGGAAAGCCATTGAATATGCTAATGCTTGGACTATAATAGACCAAGGAGATGTACTAGAAATATTTTCCTTGACTTGTTGATTTCACTGTTAAGTTGAACGTAAATGACAAACATAGAGGAGCACTAAGCTAGCTACAACACTTTGTATGAAATCAAATGAGTATAGATATAATGATGTTAGTTCCTTGAGATCCTGTAGAGTGGATGCTTGGTTTCTCTATAGGTTCCTCATTGTATGCTTCACTAGATGAATCATAGATGCCCCCCCCAAAACTATGATTATTGATTTCAAATATAACATCCAACTCTTCATGAAATGGATAAATGCATGCATTTTCCATCTCATCATCAAACAAGGGTTTGCCTACAAAATATTCCTCATCAGAATCTCAACAATATGGACCATCTAATTCAGATTATTTGGATGGGGTAATATAATAGGAGAATGGGTTCTTTCATAACTAACAACCCAAAAGGGTCTCTGTGTATACTGCCTGCTTCTTCACCAACTTCAATATGTCCTTATCAGCTTTCAAACATGGGTTTTCTTTGCTATGCATTCATTTACATTGATTAGCTAATGACAGATCCAATTTGATAGTTTCAGCTAACCCGAATTTGACCCATATTGGCTGATATGGATTCTGAAGTCTGGCCAGTCTGAGTGTTACAATTGCTAGTGTATGCATCCAATACTTGCTAGTTACTTGATCACTATCATGGAAAAACTTCAGCTCTATCATGTTAACCTTACTTCATCCAGCTAAAAGCAGTTCACATATTCAGAGAACACAATACTAAGGCTGATAGCTTATTCAAAGAAGCATTAACCTTGACCTCAGGCCATTTTTAGTTTACTGAATTCACTGATGGTGAATGTACTGATCAGGGCACTTTCCAGCTTTTCCAGACCTTAGCACTTGAGTCTTTTATGTGTTGTTGCTATTGACATCCTTTGGATGATTGAGGCGGATGATCCCCTCATATTACTGATCTCTCTTATTTATTGCTTCTTTGGATTAGCTACTTCAGTATTAGACTTGAATTCTCTGTCCGTTGAAGGTTAGTGATGTGGATGTAGTCAAGATTCCTAGATTATAGGTTTTACCTTTGAAGGTTTGTCTAGTATTCTTGTGAAGCTGATCAATTGTCATCTATCTATTGATGATGAACATAGTTGTATCTATTCCGACGCCTTTGTGTCGGATATTCGATGGTGATATAAATCTTTTTTTATCGGCATTCTTTTCAGTGATTGTTGTCTGACACATCCGTGCGAAATGTCAGATGACATTGGATTTTGGGTTCAAATCCTATTGTGTAAGGGAGTTTTAGATAAGGATTCGAGTTCCACCATAGCCATGATAGTTAGAGTTTTTTCGCTCACATCTATGCTCGGTCCGTTGGAGAAGGATGAAAAATGGTCGCTACCCCGAGCAGGATTGCCGAGCCATGTTTTGTTATAAGCAAGAAACTAGAACCTAACCCCTAGATCATTGAAGATCATTATAAAATATTAAATTTTTTTCTACATACCTGTTAATATCATTGTTAAACAAAACTATCCATGAGGACAGAGTTCAAGAACTTTGTCCACATGAACTATATCTCACAAAATATAACAAGTGTTTAGCCAAGCAACGGTGACGACTCGTGGTATTATGCCTCACAAGTTTGCGATGTTGCGACCCCATGAAACATAATACCATGTATCATCGCCATTATTATCCAACACTTATTAGCTATTTTAGAGTTAGTTAATTGAAAGTGGCTAAGTCAACGCAACAAAGAAAGGTAATAAGTTTGACTAAATAAACTATTTTGATAATTGTACCTACATCTTCCACTATTTTGATAACGGTGATGATTCTTGGTATTTTGTTTCACAAGTTTGCCATGTTGCAACCTAATGAAACATAATACCAAGAATCGTCACCATTATTAGCCAACACTTATTAGATATTTTAGAGTTAGTGAATTGAAAGTGGCTAAGTCAACGCAAAAAAGAAAGGTAATAAGTTTGACTAAATAAACTATTTCGATAATTGGGGCCTACATCTTCTTTGATGGGGCTTCAGCCAATCAAATTGGAGGTATAGGTGTTCATCTTTTGATCACCCAAGACCACTATTTTTGCTTCAAATTGGGTGTTGGTTTGAGTACAAACACCAGATTTGAACTACTTACTTTATGGACTCTCCTTTATTGTGCTAAATCCATGGTCCTTCCCACTCCACACATTCATGATGACTCCACAGCCATCATTAATTGGTTCAATAGAAGATCAACACTAACTTTACTTGCACTTGATGGCTGGTGTCAACATATCCATGATATGGAACCTTACTTCATCCAGCTAAAAGCAGTTCACATATTTAGAGAACACAATACTAAGGCTGATAGCTTATACAAAGAAGCATTAACCTTGGCCTCAGGCCATTTTTAGTTTACTGAATTCATTGATGGTGAATGTACTGATCAGGGCACTTTCCAGCTTTTCTAGCCCTTAGCACTTGAGTCTTTTATGTGTTGTTGCTATTGACATCCTTTGGATGATTAAGGTGGATGATCCCCTCATATTACTGATCTCTCTTATTTATTGCTTCTTTGGATTAGCTACTTCAGTATTAGACTTGAATTCTCAATCTGTTGAAGGTTAGTGATGTGGATGTAGTAAGGATTCCTATATTAGAGGTGTTACCTTTGAATGTTTGTCCAGTATTCCTGTGAAGCTGATCAATTGTATTCCTTAGGGTTGAAAATTAGTATGGGAAAAC
>LPNX010567498.1:106065-128317 GCA_001517045.1 Pseudotsuga menziesii
ACTGTAAATGCATTGTACTATAAGATTTTCCTGGACTTGTTGATTTCACGGTGAATTTGAACGTAAATGATAAACAGAGAGGAGCACTAAGCAAGCTACAACACTTTGTAGTAAATAGAATGAGTAGAGATATAATGTCTAGAGCACTTTGCATACATCCTTCACTTGAATGATTTTAGTTCTTGGCAATCCTAACATCATTCAAGTGAAGGTTGTATGCACACTGCTGCAATATCATGATTCGACCATGAGGTGCTTAGTTGACTGGAAATTGGGTTAGGTAATACTTTTCCATTAATGGACAATCATGAATCTTATGGTTTATGCTTTGGGTCTTGAAGCAAGTACTAGGTATTTTGATGTCCTCTATTTTTTATTTGAACATTTTATGTGAATTTTCACCGTGTCTGATTTTTTTTGTCCCTCTTACAATTAACATGATAAGATGACCTTTGTGGTTTAGACAGTTGGTTAGCTTTAGAATCAGCAAATATTACAGATTGATAAAAATGTATTTAAAACATTATTTTCATTCCTGAACATGCGAAGTAGCAGATCTGGAAATGTTCGCTCTTCACCACCATGGATTATCTATCTATCTATCTATATATATATGATTGTTGTAGGTTACCACTGGGAAATATGCCTTTGAAGTGCTAGCTTATGCACTTTAGAGTAATCCCTCATGTTGGTAATCCAAGCATTAGCATATTCAATGGATTTCTGAAAGCCATTTTTTTTGTTGTTCGTCACTTTTCATAGGGCCATTCATGCCCAGAATTGTCTTTTAACCCTCCAATTTGGCCCAGATTTAGAGGTACGCCTATTTGGTGATGGATAAGTGCACAAGGGTGCCCAAGATGGTGAAATAGGGTTGCTTCATACCCTTTTTTACTGCCAAACAGGTTTGTTTGTGCCCAAAATTCATGTGGATGCTGCTATAAGGCATATGAATGAGATTTTAGGGTTGCTTTCACCCACATATTTCTCATTTTCACAGCTAGAATTGCAAAGACCACCTCCTATTTCCATTGATGATCATATTTTATTGCTGCAATGTACCCAGATCTGAAAGTTGGCCTAATTATAGCTGATTTGAGATGCTTTACTGTTTGTTGTGACCTTCAAAATGCTCCCAAAGTGCTCATACTTGATTCTAGAGTTGTTTATGCCCATAGGAATGCCCAACATTGCTCCTAGTGTGACATTGAAAATACCAAGTTTGTTCTTCATCATCAGCTTTAGAATCAACAAATATTACAGACAGATATAAATGTATTTAAAACATTCTTTTCATTCCTGAACGTGCCAAGTAGCAGATCTGGAAATGTCTGCTCTTCACCACCATGGATTATATATATATATATGATTGTTGTAGGTTACCACTGGGAAATATGCCTCTGAAGTGTTGGCTTATGAACTTCAGAGTAGCACAGAGGTTAAAACATCCACTCTACAGGATATCCAAGAACTCAACATCATTATTTGTCCATTACTGTAAAGGAATTGTACTAGAAGATTTGCGAGTGTTACGGAGAGAAATTCCTATGGCTTGGGGTACCACAACAAACAACTTGACTCCAGAAATCAATCCTTTCCAATATGCAATAGAAATCAAATATCTAACACTAAAGGATCAGGCCTCGTACCTTATTCCGGACGGTTGAAGTAGATCCCCGTTGAGCTTTCCAACTTCAGCTTGAATTGATAAATCAATTCCTCAACAACAAGTAAACAATACAAGCATACTATATATATTAGTTTTAGATCTATTCTAGCATATATAATCAACAATGTATAAGCATTTGAAATCATCCATGGATAAAATATTCATTCAAACATACATTATTGGACAAGAAAAGATATTTCTATTAATATAAAATCAGAGATTACAATGGATACAACCTCTGTCAGCACATCTGTGAATCAGAGAAACTGAATCCCCCACTTGGGCCTCCACCACCTCAATCCTCCATCTCTTGATAGTAAGCTCACAAGCAAAAGGAAAGCTTGGGAAGAACACAAAAGTGCTCCAAGGGACAAAGGGATGTAGACTCAAGCACAAGTTCTGGCAACAATGGACTATATTTTCTTTGCTCACAATTCTCTTATATGCCTTCAATGTATCAAAGAGTTCCTTATATAGCTTTTCAAAGGGGTAATGAAAGTTCGAATCTGAGCGATCTCAAGGAAAATGGAAGGCTAGGAGTCAAGTGAGTTGGATCCATGTCAAGGAAAACTCCAAATGGATTTGGATTTTGGACACATCTCGATGTACGCGGTTTTAGGGGTCAAACCCACGTATATATGTGATTAGGGGTTTAAAAGTCGCGTATATGAATTTTCACATGTTTATAGGGATGGTCTAGGAAACATCAAAGGACAAAAAATGGTCCAAAGGGTCTAAGGAGTCTGCAGCAGGATAGGGGAAGGCCATACAAGTGTGATGCACCTGGTGTGGTAAAATCAGCTATAACAGATGCCCCCTAATGTATGATGTCAGAGGGGTCATACGATGGCTGAAATACATTATAAGTCCATCCCAGAAGTGGAGTGATGAAGGATCCCAAATGGAAGACCATCCATCCAATCAGCATAGTACAATAATACAACTCTACACATAACTACAAATACATATAGCAGTCCCAGATACATAAGAGTACAATGGCCATGAATAGGCATGATACAAAATATAACATAGGTGGTCATCACCACGTACAATATACACAGATCAGAATCTCCATGATGAATATATACAAAGGATCATGATCTCCATAATGGCTGAAGATATACAATGGATCAAAATCTCCAGAATAGCTGGAAATGTCTGACATATACTGGAATCAAGTCACGAGAGCTGAAATCTCATGAACACCGCCACGATAAAGGAGGTAGCATATAAGAAATGCCACCAATCTGGAAGGTCTTCTACACAAACCGCTATGAATACATGTCCTACTATGTGAATAGAGGTGTTGAGGTCGAACATAGTAGTCCATCATCTGATTACCGGTCATTGATGTATACTGTTAACAGACGCGAGATCACCCATCGATAATGTAAATGGGAATCAAGGTACTAGAGTGAAAACTAACAAGTGTGAATAAATGTGTTGAGGTTGAACACTTGAGAGGATCCATCGATCAGGGGACATTGATGTATTCCCAAAAATTGCCGATGGCGAGAGAACCTGTCACTAATGACTGCAAGTCTCAATGCACTCAAAAATGACTCTAGATTCCAATCCCAGAATAAATGATATGGAGTCGATGGGATGAAATCCACTGGAAGGAGGGCATTTGGAATCCCCCATCATCCAACACGAGGTACTCAGGAAAGCTGTATAATGTGGAAGGACTCGATCATAAGGTGCATGAACCAGTAACTGTACCGGGAATGGCCGACATGCAAAGTCAAGATAACTGAGGAATGGCCGACTCAGGCTTCAACTTCCTTTGAACAAGAACATAACGGAAAATGGTGACTGAATAAAGGCAGCATAGACTCGATATACAAAACTGGTACATCTCTATGACACAAGAGGCATCAACAGAGTCTCCATGGGGACTGGAAGCTTAACCAGTCGGTGGAGATAAACTAAGGTAAACGAGTACAACTCCTAAAGTCAAACTATAAACCCAACCAATGGATGTGATATACAGTGCTCTATTCAAAGGTGACATGACTCGACATCTTCCAAAAGATAACATCTTTCCTTGTCTGACTTTTTGGTTTTTTTGGACTTTTTCAAATATTTAAAAAGATTGAAAAAGAATAAAATTGATTTATAGTTACAGACTAGGAGGAGACGAGTGTCATATGGGAAAACAAACTAGTTCCAAGCAGTGGAACATACCTATGCTCAATGCAAGGATACATGTGTGGGATAGCGACACTTGGGGGAAAGTCCCTTCCCGGTAAAAATCAGGAATCAAGCTGCAAAGGATATATAAAATGGCTCTGCATGGCTAGACATGAGACAATCTCGGGCTATATGGCTGAAACTCAATGTCAGGGAAGCTAGCATAAGGCTCAATAAGGCAGTCAAAGCTCATGATAATGTAATTACAACTTGACATAAGGGAGTCTTGAGGGAAATAGGCCAGCAAAAGAACAAGAGGATGAGGATCTTGCGAAATTTCATGGCAATACTATACAACAGACTCCCACACCCTAAGGGACAAAATGTCAGCATGGGCACCAAATGCAAATAAGGTGCTAACTAGGGTACCCATGTAAGTTCAAGCTCTACCACTCATATCATGCCACTTCTAAAATAGCAAGAAGGTTCCATGACATAATAGAGTGGGTTCATACCTAAGGCTATAATGAAAAGGTCATAAGGTCATGCAAAATGCAAATGGTGGTGAAACCTAACCTATATGCCAGTTTAGACATGATACCTGAAATCGGCACGAACGGGTCAAACCAACGGCTGAAACGACACTCAAAAAGGTCTCCTACATCACAAATTAGTCCAAAAACGGTCCAAAAGGATTACAAACGGTCCAAATTATAGGAAAGGGGGTAAAAATTTTCAAAAATTTGAAAAATTTCTATAAATAGTAAATAATTCAAAACCTTATAAAACATTTGAAACTTTTACCCATTTGAGCTTAGAACTTCAACAGCGAATTCCAGGAGATCCAACTGGTGGAATCCACTACCGTTTTTTCTAGGTACTTACCCATGCTATACTCTTTCATTTTGATGCAAATTTTGTCAAATTCCATGGTGTATTTGGGATTATAGGACAGTCTAATATATGTGCCCCGGCCCACGTGGAAATCGAGGGTTTTTTCACGTATAGAGATGGCTATATGCAGAAAATGCCCCCAAAGTTGGGTACATACGCGGCTGTTTAGCAAACAGTCGTGTATGCAGCCATGCTCAATGTTTTTTAAGTATTCTAATGGAAAAAACTCAATTTTTTGTGCAGGATGGTCTTAGAATGGAGAGAATGTGAACATGGTGATGTAGAAGAGGTAGTAAGGGCATATATAATGGCTCAACAAGCGTTACGTGCATGTGGGCTATACGAATTTTGGTGTCTTGGTGGCTTAAGAGCCAAACCAAGACTACTACAGATGTTAGTGGACTACTGTGATCCAGACTCATAGTCATTCTAGATAGACAGGATGTCCCTCACGATAGAAGTGGAGGACATATACTTTATTACTGGACTTTCCCGACGGGGGAAAGTAGTGAACCTACTTTCTCGCGGGCCCGGAGGTGGCCTGACTATAGATGAGTACATTACAGTGTACTACTATCTGGACACGGAGAAGGTGGGGAGTTAGATCCCAACTAAATCCATACAGGTGCTAGGCCTAAAGGCCATCCTACTTACACTGGGCAGGATAGCAGGCTTGGATTCACTCCACCAGGCCTCACAACCTCTGATGTTCTATGCAGTGGAGTGCATGAGACCCATGGTATACGATTGGAGCACTGCACTACTGGGCAACATGAAACACCAGCTCAGTGAGTGTAAGATGGGCAGAGTGAAGAACTTTGGTTTCAGCAGCATACTGAGCATGTTTTTCTTTGAGCGTGTTCCAGGATTGAGCCCTAGAGTTGATGTTCCTCTACATGGGGTTCGATATCTGTCCCAACGGCGTTGGGCGGATGCGATGCGTAGACTGGGTGGAGCTAGGGTGTCCAACCCCTATCCAGCTGATTTATTTCTGTGGTGGTGACAACATATAATTGCCATCAATGACTACCCCTATGCGAGGATAGTTTTCTAGGGAGACCCGAACATGCCACTACCACCAGGATCGGCATACGGTGACATAGGTAACAAATATCGACCCTCTTTTTAAAATTTTTGAGTTATTTAATTTTTTTGTGTTTTTTGATTATGTGGAATCAAAAGACATGTTTTTGGGTGACAATACATAGTGACATCTACCATATGCATGGATATGTGGGACCATGGAGGCCTAAAGGCTTCCCTCATCATAGACGGAGGGGAAGAGGAGATGATATCACGGGTGTGGATGCAGAGTAGATGCTCCAAAGCATTCATACTAACTTCATGAGACTGACACACAGAGTACCCATGGCACAAGTTGAGGACTTGCCTGAGGCCAGGCAGTGCCAGGTGGTGGGTGTACCACGAGCATGGGTGCGGCTATTTTGATGGCTAGCTAGAGCCGTAGTGACATTCCACGATCACAACGCCCCTCCTCCTCCATAGGCTTAGATACCTGGGAGTGATACATTTTGTACTTACTATGTATTATATTTTGGTGGCTCGAGAGCCCCATTTTTGTATTATGACACTATGTATTACCACATTTTGGATGTTTATAAAAACTTTTATGATGATCGGTTTATTTATTTACCTGTGTAAAAAGTTATGTTTGTGATGAGCTTACTGTGTATGAAACAAATGCCAATCTAACACGTAGTTAGCATATGAGTCGGAAACTTGATTATTAATTCTTGGAATATGTATGTATGTTATATTGTCAAATTGTCATTCTAATAATCTCACACGTAAGAATCTTCTTAATAATGTCGTATCTCTAACATGGTACAAACCATTAAGCTGTGACACAACTAAATCCGAATCAAGTTGTACCTCAAGAGAAAGAACACCATGTGAAATGGCATCCCGTAGAAGCTCAATAACGGCACTATATTCAGAAAAATTGTTTGAAGATGGCCGTAGACATACGCCTCCTGAAGACAATACCCAACCCATAGGAGTATAAATCACCCAAGCAACAGAGGCTGAGTGTTGAGTGTGACAGCTCGCACCATCCGCGAATCCTATGAAGGTGTAAGATTCCATTGACATCTGCCAAAAGAAATAGAAACTAATCACAAACATGATAACCATAAGAAAAAGACCTACCTATGCAAAACTATACAACAATATACAATAACCAGCCTTGGCTGAAAATCATGCATAGTACTTTTTGAGATAGAGCCCATTTCTAGGCTCTGCCAAGGCCATTCTCTCATAATCCACTAAATCATAAGCGCCCTTCTCTAACTCATGCTTAACGACATAAGGACCACACCACATGGGGTTAAACTTTCCCGCCCCCAAGGGTTCTTTCAGTTGATCCCACAAAAGGACCAAGTCTCCCTCACTAAACCTCCTTGGATGGACATACTTATCGTACTGGACCTTTACCCGATGCTTATTTACTTCTAGAGCCACCAAGGCATCTCAACGCTGCTCATCAAGTTGCTCAAGGTGGACCAAACGCTCCTCCAATGGTGAAGTGTCTGGTAAGAGCTCTATGGCTAGCTTCAAAGAAGGAATCTCACATTCAACCAGCAATACTGACTCCACTCCATGTACAAGTTGATATGGAGAAAATTCCGTGGCAGTCTTAACAGCGGTTCTATACGCCCACAAAGCAGGATATAACATAATGTGCCAATTATTCTGGATTTATGCGATGGTTCATTGGAGAATGGATTTGAGTGATTTGTTGACTGCTTCTACCTGCCCATTCGCTTGAGGGTAGTAAGAGGAGGAATGCTCTTGTTTGTACCCTAACTTTGATGCCAACTCTTCCATCATACGATTTTGAAAGTGCGAGCCATGGTCAGTGACAAGCTCTTTCGAAATCCCAAACTGAGTAATAATCTGGTTGAATACGAAGTGCATGGCTGTCTCACCGTTGGATTTAATTGTAGGCATAGCCTCAGCCCATTTCGTGAAGTAGTCAACAACCACTATGATATGATGATGCCCCCCAGCTGAAGCTGGGTTGCAATCCATAAAATCAAGCCCCCACTTGGTGAAGGGACCGGCGGTGACGATGGGATGTAACAGGGTAGGTTTTGAGTGCATATTATGTGCAAACACCTGGCAAGGGTGGCACCTCTTGACCGCATCTACACAATCCTTAAAGATCGACGGCTAGAAATAACCCATTCTTAAGATTTTTTGGGTTGTAGAAAGCCCAAATAAATGACCACCACACGCCCCGCCATGGAAATCATTTAGCACTACCTCAGCCTCCTCATGATTTAAACAATGACGTAAAATGGAATCTACCCCACGGCGGTACAAAGTGTTATCCATTATGAGGTAATTCTTAGAGACGTGACGTAATCGTCGTCGTTCATCCAATGAGAGGTGAGTAGGGACCTTCAATGTTTGTAGATATATAATGATATCCCCATACCATGGGTCTAAAGTTGAGATTAAGAAGATGTGCTCATCGATAAATGTATCTTCACAAACCAACTCCTCGGCTTTGCTTGAGAAATCTGATATAAGCTCTGCAAAAATTAACAATTTCTTCGATTTTGCCGAAACAAACTCAAGATCGAATTCTTGCAAGATGACAATCCATTTATTATATTTTCCCCCAATCATCATTCGAGTGAGGATGAATTGAAATGTATTGACATGGGCAACAACCGAGGTCTTGCGAAGGATAATATAATGTCTCAACCGTTGAACCGCATGTACGGTAGCTAAGGAAAGCTTCTCAACATGGGAATAATGGATCTCTACATCAATAAGACTCTGGCTCAGATAGTATATGACATTCTCTTGGAGCTCCTCATCCTCTTGACCCAAAACCACACCAATAATCTCCATGGACGCGGCCACATAAAGTAGAAAATCACAGCTATAGTCTGGGGGACTAATCACCGGGGCTGATGCTAGGGCTCGCTTGAGCGCATCAAAGGACTCCTGGGCTCGCTCATCCTAACAAAAGGTGGTGTCCTTCTTCAAAATATGCATGAAGCCTCTAGTCAAATTGGAAAAATTGACAACGAATCTCCATAAGAAGTTTTCCATGCCTTGCAAACATTGAAGATGACGAATATTTTTCGGGGGAGACAACTGAAGTATTGCCTCAACCTTCAAAGGGTCGACTCATATACCCTCTTTAGAAACAATGAATCCTAATAAGTGACCTGACTTCACACAAAAGATGCACTTGTGAGGATTTAACTTGACCAAATAATGGTGGCACCTTTCGAATACCAATCTCAAATGATAGGAATGACGCATTCTCATATGCGAATGAGCAGCAAGGTCATCCAAAAACACTTCGATGATCGATTTGAGATCGTGGAAGATCAAGGTCATAGCCCGCTGAAAAGTAGCTCCAGAGTTCTTAAGGCCAAAAGGAATTTTTTGATATGCAAAAGTTCCCCAAGGACAAATAAATGTATTCTTATGTTAGTCCTTAGGTTTAATTTGTATCTGATTGTATCCGAAAAAGCCGTCCATAAAGGAAAAAACCTCGCTACCCGCACACTCATCCAAAATATGGTCAATAAATGGTGTGGGGAAATTGTCCTTAGGACAGGCACGATTCAAATCATGGAAATCAGTACATATGCGGATCGCTCCCTGCTTCTTATCAACCGGAACGGGATTTGAAACCCACTCCATCAAGGGAATGGGATAGATAAAACCGGCTTTCAATAGTTTCTCTATCTCTTCCTTAATCACGGGTGCTTTCTTAGGATTCACTGCACGCAAGCGTTGTTGAACAGGCTTAGCATTGGGATAAGTCTTAATCTCGTGTTCACCAATGTGAGGGTCGATACCTGGAATTTCATCGTAAGACCAAGCAAAGATATCACAGAATTATTTAAACAGCTCGGTGTATTCTTGAATCTCATCATGGGAACATTTTGCCCCAATATAGACATTCTCTATCCTTCCAGGATCGCGAGAGATATTGATAGGAATCATTGGAGATATATTTTCCATGTTCCCATTAGCCATCGGACCAGGAGAGTTTAATGGAACCATGGGACTACCAATTCTCTCACTAAGAACCGACCTAAATTCCTCACGCTCTAAGCGATCAAGCTTGGGAAGAAAGTAAGATCTATGATGGAGCTCTTCCCATGGTGGCTCAACTCTTGACATGGCCTCAATAATCGCTTCGTCTGAAGGAAAAACACTATCAAGGTAGTCGTGTGCATGAGAAGACTGTACTGTCCATGTAGGCAGCACATATGGGTCCTCCTCCTCCATCCACGTAGAGGAAGGTCTAGGCTCTGCAACACACTCAAGATTAGCTTGATAAGCTACCATAGTTGCAGGAAACGGCACGTCCGTCACGATGGGCTCACTCGAAGTACTCGGTGTAGGAAGAATCCAAGGATCTTCCATATGACTCGTGCGAAAAGACACCGATCTCACAGATGTTGAAGCCTCACCGGAACTAGACCCTATCATAAGGATAGGTGCAGGACAACTAAAACTTCCCATGAGGGATGGATACATGCCCACACCCACACTCCCAGTTGCCGGCTGAGAGTGCTCTACAATCGAGATCGAAGCTTCCGAAGATGTGGTAACCGACAGATTCTTGAATGAAGTTTGATCAATCGTAACTATCTTCCCATTAAATGGAAAGCATACAACGCAAAATAGGGAAGAAACTACAGCTTGCAGACTGTACATCCAATTCCTACCCAGCAAGAGATTGTAGTCAAGGGGTGCATCAACCACCTCGACCTCTATCGTAATGGTCTTCCCTCCCAAACGGACCTTAAGGGAAGGAAGGATCCCATGTGGCCTAAATGATCTCCCATCAAATGAAGTTAACATGGTCGCAGACTTAGACAACTCAGGGGAACCTAAACCCTTCCAACATGATAAAGACATCACAGAAGCAGTAGCGCCTTCGTCAATCACAGTGTGCTTGACGGTCATGTTAAGACATTCTACGTGAATCAAAAGAGACACATAGTAAGGAAAGCAAGGATGAAGTCCCGCGGTTTCAAATTTAATCATGGAGGAAGAATTATCATCATCCACACCAAGGGAAGAAAGAAAATCCTTCCGTTGTGAAGGACAACTTTGAAGTACTTCTAGTGCAGACATTGCACAAGGAGTGTGGCCCAAATCCTCAACAATAGAATAGTTCTGGGCGGCTTGGGCATTAGGATTGTGCCCCGAACACTTAAGGACTCCCTTAGGAATGTGAGGTGTAGCTTCAGGTTTATCCACAGGTTTTTCAATACGTAAAGGAGTTCCTGGTGGATCAGGTTTTTTACCTAGGTTGGGTTGTGACAAACCATAGTCCTTCGTATGGGTCACAACTTTCACAGCACGTACCATGTTAATGCAACCACGACCACTACCCTCTGACAGATCTTGATCACCACCATACTGCTCATGGGTCCTCGATTTCATGTTTTGATTGTGAGGTAAAGGGTTAGTCAGCACAGCTGGGCCCTGCGCTAAGAATCGCGAGGCTTCATCGATACAAGGGCACAAGTAAGTGAGGTGATCTTCCTTACACAACTTGCAAGGAATTTTAACCTTACGTTTAGCTTGCTTATCCCCCCCAGCATCACGGGTGTTCTTTCTATTATTATTAGTATTTTTGTTCCTATTCCCACCCTTACGATTGTTCTTACCCTTCTTTTTATTCCATCCGGGCAGCTGGTTACCCTTCTGGTCTGACAATTGCATCGAAAGCACACTCACTATTTGGGTGGGTTGGGATGAAGCCGTGGATTGTCCCAAAGCAGATTGGTTGATTGACAATTGACTGACTTGTTTCACAACTGAATCCGTGGGTTTAGCACTCGCACAACCAACTATGCAATTGGCATGTGGTCCAGGTTTAACTTTGGGGTCGAAACTAGAACACAGAGCATTGGGAATGATCTCGTATAACAAACTAGATTGAGCATAAATCAAATCTAGTTCCTGCGCCCTAAAAATGGCTTGTTCCTCATTTTTCACTCCGGAATTAGAAACATCCTTCGCTATATAAGGCAATAAAAACTTAAGGAACCATTCGAGGAGCAATTTCGGTAGTATAAAGGCTTTAATCAACCTCTTCCATCTACGCCACTCTTGGATATGATCTGAGATATGTGTGGCTTTATCCTGCCGAAATTTTGACAAGAGTTCCATGCCAACGTCATAACGCACTGGTAGCTGGAAGTGGTTAAGAAAAGTCATCGCTAGGTCATCGAACAAAGCAAATGCCCCCCTAGGTAGCTCTATATACCATTTCACGGCAATCCCTGTAAGGGTGCATTGAAACAGCCTTAAACAGATCAAATCTTGGTGTAAGGAATTTGAATAGCACCATAGGTGGAAGGTAGTAACATGTTCATTCGGATCCTCTCCTGGTTTTCCCTTGAATTTGGATATGTCCAACGAAATCTTAGTAGGGATAGTTGGCCAAGCCGGGTCATGAGCTACAAGATCGTTCGTCAATCTCGATAAGTTAGGAAGATTCAGCATTGCAAGGAAAGGGATCCTAGGATGAGTAGGTCGATGGACCACTCCCTGGTAGTTTTGATTCACATAGGTCTGATTACCATAACCACCATGGCCTTGGCCATAGTGCCCTCCTCCTGTTTGACCTGTATAGGGTGGCATGGAAGCACCATACTGTGGTGTACCTTGACTATTCGGAGCTACAAAGCTGTAATTTGGAGAGTAAGTGGGTTGTTGATACCCGCACCCATAAGGTGAAGAACCCTATCCATACTACGTCCCATGATAAGCCCATAAGTCATCGCATGAGATGTCCCATGAGACACTTCGTAAGTATGAACATACGCTCCGCAAGTAGGAATATACATTTCAGAAGTAGGAATATATGCTCTGGAAGTAGTAACATGATCTCTAGAAGTGTGAACATGACCTCCTGAAACAACGAGAGGTACATGAACTTGAGACACAACTGGTCGAGTAACCGCAGTACGGACATGACTCGTAGCAACATTTCGGCCCGAAGGACCACGCGAATGAGGTGGAGGGTGAACATTCGAAGAACTAGGGACAGAGGACAAAGGGACCTGTGTAATTATGTAAATTTTATTCCCTATAGTCACTCATCTTGGATCTAGTATCCTAATAGGATCACTAGCCCTAGGCCTAGGAGGAATATGTGATGTAGCTTCCACCACCGGGATGGAAGGTGCAATGTGATTTGTGCTCCCAAACCTCTCTGCATGGTAAGGAATGAGAGTGCCCCCAAGCATAGTGTTAGGCTCAAACTTCGACTTGACATGAAATGCCAAATCATGAGTGGAAAAACTAGACATACCATAACTACCATAACTAGTGCTCGCGGGTTCAAAATGAGTCTCATCATACTCCGGCATTCCATACCGACGATGCATCAAAGGGGGATCAACACTAGAGTAAGTAGGTTTATCATGAAAAGTACCTATCTCAGAAATTACAAGACCTAACTCAGTCAAATCAGGTGAAGGATCATAGTTAGGAGTAAACTCCCCATCTTCCACTTGAATGGGAGAAGGTGGTTCAGGAATACCTTCAACATGGTCTCCCATCATATGTGAATCAATGTGCGAAGTAGTCCTCCTGGACTGTCTATTTATCTCTTCCAAAGGAGGAGGAAATGTAGAAGGCAGAAGCCCTACTAAATGACGAGAATGGAGAGGAGCCGCACCCGACCCGAATCCACAATGACTCAAAAAATATAAAAGACTCTCTATCTATGCAAACCCTAGGCAAGCAAACGTGCACAGAGCATACACCAATAAAATCTAAAGCCAAACACAAGCAATCAATGGTAGGATAAATGATCTCCCGAATGAAGTAGGTATGTCTCGCCTAGGAGAGGCTTGAGACCCCCATACACAAAAAGCGGAGGTACGTAAGAAATTATTGTGGCCCTCAGCTTCAATGTGTAAAGCGACTGTGCTGTCCGACCCCAACTTGGTCAGGACACCCATAGAATAACCCCTGCAGAGTACCCCCTTTATATCCTAGGTAAGGCCACTAAGGTCACCTCAATATAATCATTGCTCAAATGGACAATCGCAGGTGGGATTGACCATATGGGTAGGGTAGCAGAGCCTGAAACTCTCGAAATAGCGCCTAGATACGAATACAATCCTAGAAATATCTCCGGTGCTACTCAGTTATGACTAGGGGTCATCCCAATAAATAACTGCTCACACTGCCTTGTGCTTAACTCCCTTTTGAGAGGAGGATCCTGAGAAACACTAGTTATACCAAGGATTTTCACACACTCACTTGGATAGACACATACATGTTGTTGTTCAGTGGCCTTGGAGAATTTACTCACAATGAATTATTCCAAGACCCTAAAACCTAATCTTGTTGGTGAACCCTATGAAATAAAATAGTGTAGTTCATTTTAATTAAGCCTTGATTTTAATTGGCTTTATTACTCAAAAGAGGTATATGGTCGTGCAACTAATGGTGTTATGACACAACATGAAGCAAAATGTAGACCTAACAATCAATGCAAATGCATTGTGTCCATGAAAAATAGGGTATGCTACTACTTGAAATGCACAAGTTTCTTCAAATGATAAATGCAAACTTTCCTATATGAAATCCTGACTAATACTTCAAAGCAAATCTAGTGCAAGTACTATCCAAAATGCAAGATGCAATGCATAATGATAAGCAAATATTTTTGGATTTTTTGAAATAAAAATGATATACTAAAGCAAAAGAATGGTTCTACAACCCCTAGACTTTGCAAGCACACTCAATCAGCACTCACGCAAAGTACTAAGGTAAAAGAAATCTAATGCACTAATCCCAAAACAAAAAATAAAAAATGCCATGACAAGAACATTCTTCCAAAAAGAAATTTTACCCTAAAACAAAATGTCTCTGGTCAGAAACAAAGGTGTATACAGACTCTAGCAGTATCAAAGGAGACTCAACAATCATCCAAATTCACCCAACAACAATCAATCTTATTCTAGAAGGAAAAAATAAGGGCATATGTGACTGTTCGCAGTAAATGCGCGTGTGTACATGGAAATAGCAGTGAAACCCACATATATACACGACTGTGAGTTAAAAACTCACATACAGGAAGAAAGGTGCATAAAAATAAAGGAAAACAGACAAGCTGAGACAAACTTCACACCAATTAGACACTACCAGACAAACATGCCCCCAGACCCAACACAGAAACAAGAGAAAAAGAGCAATTCAAAGTCATTGAATGCTGATAGAAAATCCCCAAAGGACAACTACTAGGAACTCCCCAGCGGAGTCACCAATTCTGTTACAGAGAGAAATTCCTATGGCTTGGGGTACCACAAGAGACAGCTTGACTCCAGAAATCAATCCTTTCCAATATGCAATAGAAATCAAATATCTAACACTAAAGGATCAAACCTCGTACCTTATTCCGGACGGTTGAAGTAGATCCTCGTTGAGCTTTCCAACTTTAGCTTGAATTGATAAATCACTTCCTCAACAACAAGTAAACAATATAAGCATACTATATATATTGGTGTTAGATCTATTCTAGCATATATAATCAACAATGTATAAGCATTTGAAATCATCCATGGATAAAATATTCATTCAAACATACATTATTGGACAGGAAAAGATATTTCTATTAATATAAAATCAGAGATTACAATGGATACAACCTCTGTCAACACGTCTGCGAATCGAAGAAACTGAATCCCCCACTTGGGCCTCCACCACCTCAATCCTCCATCTCTCGATAGCAAGCTCACAAGCAAAAGGAAAGCTTGGGAAGAACACAAAAGTTCTCCAAGGGACAATGGGATGCAGACTCAAGCACAAGTTCTGGCAACAATGGACTATAGTTTCTTTGCTCACAATTCTCTTATATGCCTTCAATGTATCAAAGAGTTCCTTATATAGCTTTTCAAAGGGGTAATGAAAGGTCGAATCTGAGCGATCTCAAGGCATATGGAAGGCCAGGAGTCAAGTGAGTCGGATCCATGTCAAGGAAAACTACAAAATGATTTGGATTTTGTACAAATCCCGATGTACATGGTTTTAGGGGTCAAACTCATGTATATACGCGATTAGGGGTTTAAAAGTCACGTATATGAATTTTCACATGTTTATAAGGATGGTCTAGGAAACATCAAAGGACAAAAAATGGTCCAAGGGGTCTAAGGAGTCTGCAGCGGGACAGGGGAAGGCCATACAAGTGTGATTCACCTAGTGTGGTAAAATCAGCTATAACAATGAGGACTTGTTGATTTCACGGATAGGTTGAACGAAACATAGAGGAGACTAAGAAAGCTACAACTCTTTGACACGCGCACACATTGACGTGCACGAAAAGTGTTGTAGCTTTCTTAGTGCTCCTCTTTGTTTCTCATTTAGGTTCAACTAAATAGTAAAATCAACATGTACAGGCAAATCTTCTAGTACATCTCCTTTATACTAATGGAAAAATAATGATGTTAGTTCTTTGGAGATCCTATAGAGTGGATGTAAATGTTGGCTCAAACTCATACACGGGTTTGCATTAGTGTCCAACCAAGGTGGTCTATTATAGTCCAAGGTATTTTGATGTCCTCTATTTTTTATTTGAACATTTTATGTCAATTTTCACCGTGTCTGATTTTTTTTGTCCCTCTTACGATTAACACGATAAGATGACCTTTGTGGTTTAGACAATTGGTTAGCTTTAGAATCAGCAAATATTACAGATTGATATAATGTATTTAAAACATTATTTTCATTCCTGAGCGTGCCAAGTAGTAGATCTAGAAATGTCCACTCTTCACCACCATGGATTATATATATATATATATATATGATTGTTGTAGATTACCACTGGGATATATGCCTCTGAAGTGCTGACTTCTGCACTTCATAGTAGCACAAAGGTTAAAACATCCACTCTACAGGATCTCCAAGAACTCAACATCATTATTTGTCCATTACTATAAAGTGCTCAGATTTGTCCCTTTGATGCTCATACTTGATTCTAGAGTTGTTTATGCCCATAGGACTGCCCAACATTGCTCCTAGTGTGACATTGAAAATACCAAGTATGTTCTGGAAGGCCTAAATAGGGCCAATTCACCTTGGTGTACTGGTTTATTGTTAGAGGAAGGCCTTCTCTCATTATTTGAGGAACATTCACCCTTGGAGAAACATGCATAAGGGTAGTGTTCAGTCCTACCAAAGGCGAAGGTGATCATTTGAAGCATGCTTACACTATTTTATACACCATTTCATGAGAGATATTACATGCTTGGAGGTTACTCATTGATCTGGTCCACTTGGAAGGTTGTTCACATGGTTCATGCCCTATTTTGTGAAGAAATATTTTGTATTTGGGGGCTGCTTTATAGATTGACTATTGTGCACATGGATGGAATCTAGGGCCTACAAAGAAAGTTGTGTTTTACTCCAAATAGTGTTATGATGTATAGGAATCCTACAAACCTAATTGACTCGACAATGAAGTAGGTTTAGAGTCTAGATGTTTATATTTCTAGGTTAATTTTTTTTTTTGAATTGAAGTGTCATGTGTGTGGCCTGTGCATTCCCACATTCACTTGGTCAATTTAGTATGGATTGGGATGAATTGACCATTTTGTTACCGATCCATTTAGTCATACCCTGATTTGCTTGGTTCGGTACCAAAATTGTCACTCCAATCATTTCAAAGGCCGAGTTAGCTCGGTTGGGGGTCAACTCGGTTGACTCAGCCACCTCGGTAGAAAAACACTTGATTAAATCAACAACTATTATTGTTGAAAAGGGGTTAGGCCAGTAAAAGGAAAAGGCAATGTTAGGAAAAGGAAATGCAAGCAATAAGTGAGAATGGAGAATTGTATGTAACTAAAAGAGGGGCACACATAAGAATTCTTAGGGCATACATAAATTTTTTCATACAATCCCATTAGTATCATAAATTATGGGAGAGATCAGAAAAACATCCCTACACAAATATTAACCGATAAGTATGGTTTTGGTGTTTCATTTGGAGAATAAAATCCTATAACAATAGTTGTTATTATGACTCTTAAAGGGTCCTAGATGAGATCTGTGCACTTTTAGGTAGTTCAAATTTCAAGCAAAAGAAGCCATCAACAAAAAGTATGTGCACCCTAGAAAACATGGAAAAGATCATAAAACATATTAGGTAAAATGGATAATCATCTACAACATCACAAAATCATTCATGGGAAAACTAAAAACCACTTAAAGGAGATATGTTCTTTGAAGGAGATAGTCCATTAAAGAAGAACCTCCAAGTTTTGTATAGACATATATTGGCATAAGTTGCAATGTTATATGTGATGCATATGCATAACATATCGTCTCAAGCATGACAATGTTGAAAGGCTAAAGTACAATGGCCACAAGCATACATATGAAGCTTATGAAGCCTACCCAATTCATGTTAGCAAAAGGCAATGCAAGCAATAAGTTATAATGGAGACTTGTATGTAACCAAAAGAGGGGCATACATTAGAATTTTTAGGGCTACCAAATGCCCACACCTATTAACCAAACTCATTCTTGACAAGCTTTTTCTTTAACAAGTTTTTGGCTTACAAGTCTTTCCAAGTTTTTTTTCTTATAAGTCTTTCCATGTTTTTTTGCTGGTATTTTTCTATGCTTATGCCAAATTTTTTTGGCCATGGTGCAGGTAGAACCAAACAAGTATTTTTCAGACCTGTCTTCCTCTAGCGAAGGGAGTTTGGGAAGGCTAGAGGAAAGTGAGACATCCAGTAGGTCTACATGGGATATATCAACTAGATGTCAGAAGATCAGAAGAAAATTTGACAAACACATGAATTTTTTTCTCCAAGGAAGGGGGTCATGTTCCTATGATGATGAGACAGTGGGAGACATCAACATTCCCTTAAGGTACCAACACCTAGTGAAACAATGGGTGCCTAGCGATCTTCCTAAAGTAAACACTGATTTTTGTGTGAATGAGAGGATATATAGAATTGCACCATCCTCATTGCATGGATTGGGCTTGTTTTGCATGGACAACATAAAGGTTGGATACGATAGATATATAGAATTGATGGAGTATGTTGGACCCTGTTACAACTACAATGATTGGATGTGCCTGGTCCAATACACACAAAGTATGCGTAGATATGGGTTGTCAGCGAATTATATACAATTGAAATACAAATTTCAAAATAAAGGAGCAACGATGTACATGGACGGAAAGCAAAAAAAAACATGTAATATTGCGGGGTTTATAAACAGTACACAACTAGGGTCTACATTAAAGCAACCCAGCTACATATTCGAGTCGCGTGAAGGAAACCATGTCTTTGTATGTGCAATTAAATCAATAGTTGCTGGCAAAGAACTGCTTATTGATTACAATTTGAATCGTGTAGATACAAACAATGTTAGTATGGTTGTGGTACAACAAACAATTTAACCACCCTTTTATTAATTATTTTAACATCTATAGGAATTTTTTTTAGCATATAATTGAAATTATCTACTTTTCATGTTTCCTTATGTAACTTTTAGTATGTTTTTGATGCAGGGTTCTCTCAAGGGCACCTCCATCTCCGTAGATGTTTGTCGACTCGAGTCAAGGCAGCAGGTATACATCTATATTGCCAATGTAATATTAAATTTAGGATGGACATACATATACGTTGTTATGTATTTTCATTAGTATATTAGGTTCGTTTATATAATATTATCGATTTTCCATGCAGAGTGTTGATCAGGGAAGCCAACCGGCTACTGATCAGCCAACTACAGCATTAGGGAAACAGCCAAACATGAATGTAATTTTCCATTTCAAATACTTTAAAATCGTAAACATGTATATCATGATGCATTATGTTTACTTTGTTATGTCTTCTTTCATTTTTATGGTTGCGTTCATGATGGTAGTGTTGTCTACCTTTTTTGCAGATTGACTGGGGAAAGTCCCCAGCTGTTGATCAGACGACTGGAAACTCAAGGTAACCATTTAACCTAAATGTAATTCCACATTCTAAATACTTCAAAAATTTACACATATAAAACATGCAGCATAGTGTTTATTTTTGCTTTTGTTCAGTATTTGTTAGCTTATACATATTGCTTTCATTGTGATAATGTTCTCTACTTTTTTTACAGGTGGTTGATCGAGGTAAATCCCAATCTGTTGATCAGACCGCACCCTCGGCTAGGCGTCAGGTAATCCTAGATGTAATCCCTAATATAATTATTTGTGCACACTATATTTTCAAAGACTAAGCAATTATTTATATATTTCAATTGCAGACAGGGGATTTCGTTTATCAAACGGTGTCTCAAAACTCTTTACAGAACGAGAGATAGTGAAATTAGAGAGTCTGCAGACCCGCTGAGGGTGCTACAAAGGACAAGGGAAAAAAAAAATGAGGAACTGATTCATTTGACATTGGAAGTTCCACTAACAGAAGGGATCGAGCAAAGGATTCAATTGTTGTTATGGAAACGTAAACAAGTGGACATAAGTTATTGAATAAAAATGTAAATTCATTTATAAAAACTTTATAATATTTGATTTTACATGATGTTGAACTTATAATACAATGGGTTTAATTTACAACGTGCTATGGAGATTATCAGTGGTGGTAAAGGAAATGTTGGTCCCAGTGACCAAACCAATCCACGTACATCACATACTACTCCCATATTGTCCACTGAACAATCAGCAACACACTCCGTGACACCGCCGAGGGCAGGGGAGGGTGCAACCGATGTTGCCCCACCCACAACAGATGCTGCAGAAGAAGGGGTGGATGCAGGGCTAGATAGAGATGTGGAAGCATTTACTGGATCTTCTCGTGTGACTAACACTATTTCCACATTTTTGGTGAATGAAGAACTGGTTCCAATAAATATAGAGAGGATTCCAGGTCATTATAGATTGTTCAATTTATTTTTTATAATTTGTGTCCAATATACTGATAATATTTTCTAATGTTAACTAATGATGGCAATAATGTTTTGCAGGAAATGATATATTTTATAAACACATGAATGATTTGGCCTTGGACATCTTCGGGCCCACCATCTGCACTATGTGGAACAAGTAGCCAAAATCTTTAAAGGACGATTTGACTAATTGCTTGGTTAGTTTGTTCGGAAAAGATACCTTTGATACATCGAAGGTACTACAGAAGGCTAGAAAACATCTAAAGATTGTCTGAGACCAATATAGGGTTCACCTAGAAAAGAACCCTAGGTATGAGTGCCCTCCAATGATTCCATATATGGAGTGGAAAGCCCTAGTGGAAGATGGAAAAGAGAAGGGCCTGAGAAAATCAGGAAAGATACCACCAGGTGGAACACGGAGGTATGCAATGCATTCCAAAATGTAGTGGTAAGCCTTATTATTACTAGTTTTTATATCAATTTTGGTACATCGACTAATGTATTTAAAAACTTAATTAGTCTCTCGGACACATCTAAGGCCATAAAGGAAATAATTGAAAAAATTGGCCAACACAAGCCCTGGCCTGGTGGTTACTCCAACTTGGCGGCCCGAGATGTAAGTATCGCAAAACCTGAATCCACATCCAAATATCATATAGATTATTATTTTTGTTTTGTTCTGACAGAAGGATTTAAAATTAATGACATCATGCAAATATGAAGGCCGACTGGTTCAAAGAATTGCCCAATGCGGATTAAATGAAGCTTGGCTTTGAACATGGCTTTGACGCCGTTGTTGAACACCGAAGAAGCTTGTCTGTGAATACTGCATGATCTTCTGCTGATCCATTTGGTGCCCAAGTATGTGAAAACTGTATAGTTTAATTATAATTTATTAATGCTCATGCAATTTGTTCCTTATAAATAAACTAACATAAATTATTTATTCCTTTTTGTGCAGGAAAGTAATGATCCTGTTCATGTCGAGGATGTAGTACATGACCAACCAAATGAAGATCATGCTTCTCATCCTGGTAATGAATTTATTAATGTGCTACTGTTTTTTATAGACCATTGCAGATGATGAACATTAATTCTAATTCTACACAATTCAACTACAGAGCATGTAGCTGCAGATCATAACACGGAATAGGTTGGGCCAGTACGAGATAATGTTGAACATATTGATGTGCACATGGCAGGTAAAAACACACATTCGTAATGTTTGTTAAATGAATTACTCATATTTATCAAAATATAAATATATTAATGAATGATTTTGACATTATTGCATAAATTCATCGCCCCTCGCCTGAATTTCAACATTGCGAGCAAACTAGTAGGGATACCGATGATCATATTCCTAAAGATGTGACTCTAACTAAATATTTAAAGAGAAGAAAAGTAAAAAGGAAGTTACTAAACAAATTTTGAGTAATTCTTATTTATAAAAAAAAAATTAATGCTTTTTTCCTCTGTTTCATGAATGAATGCTTTACTAAATTGTTTACTGATATTTTTTTTCTACCATTGACTAAATTAATGTTTTAATGAATGGTTTTTTCAGCTATTGAATGATTGAATGGTTTAATGAATGTTTTAAAGAATGATTTAATGAAAGCATTTTTCAAC
>LPNX010567498.1:128527-193625 GCA_001517045.1 Pseudotsuga menziesii
CATTTTCATAAACAAACATAAATATATTTGATGGGTCCTAACATGAAACTTTTGCAATAGGACAAAATATGAAGTATGTTGAATGATGTTTTGAAAGGTAAAGCATAAGAAGACAGTGTGAAGATCTAGAAATCAAAGTATAAATATGTTTTCTTTTGTTTGATTGAGCTGTGTATTGGGTATTTTTGCATATGCACACACATACATTTAGTTGATGATGATGATTACTATACATAGAGGTGAACTTTGTTATATTTAATCTAAACAATTACCTTAAATATTTTGATTTATCGTGATAACTGGCCCCTTGGTAATACTTTATCAATACCATATAGCTAGGAAAACAAAATTAAATGTAGGCATTTCATTACAAGAAATTTGATAGGCATTTAAGTTTGATGGGAATATGAAAGGTCAAAAGACAGAAAAAGATAGATAGACTTGTGAGGAAAATGGTATCTGAAGCATTGTTTCCCTATTATTCCACATTAGTATATTGTTATATGCCCCAATTTATCTTTCTCCAATAGTTTTGTAATTTTTTTTATTAATCTCATATCTTGTTCAACTTTAATGGTTGATTGTGCAGTGGTAAACCTATGTTTATATTTGTGCTTATCCCTGTAGGTTGTGAGTTGGGCATGGTAGACATTGGTATTTTCAGTTTCCATTGTAACTTTTCACCCCATTATACACATTGGTTTATGAACATGAATTACCAGTTGAGTTAACCATCATTTTAAGGGTTTATACAAGTAATCCTTAGCCTGAAAAGAATGCTTTTGGAAGGACGAATTCAATTATATTGTTGATATTTCCCCATATCTCAATTATGAACTTAACTTGGTTGATTTTTTAGGTCTTTTTGATAGGTTTTAGGGATAGAAACGATAGTAACACTGATCAGTAATGAAAGAGTCCCTAAATTTCCCTACTAAACAATTAAATGGGGTTGTTGTAAGGCATAAAGTAACCTTTTATCAAGGATAAATTATCCCAACCCCTGAAACATGTCAAGTATGAAACCCTAACTCTGACTTTTGACTGGTTTTTTTAGGTTGCTTCTCAAGTTCGTGGATGTAGACAAGAAGATAGGTGACGCACTGGAGGATCTAGGGCTAACTAGGGAGACCAAAATTTGAGGGTGGCTTATAATTTGAAAATTGTTGTTATTTTTGGATTTGATTGAATTTTATAAATTTCTAAGGTTTTCTAGTTTAGAAAAACACAGATCTAATATAACACTACACTAATCATGCAAATGCGTATATTTACACATGAAATACTACTATATTTACCTCTAGGGTTTGTTGGAGGATCCTAATTAGGGAAAAATTCAGAGATCTAAGGACAAACAAGAGAAAAATTCTTCAAGAGGATGTTTTATAACATGTAAAATTTGAAAACAGCTGGTAAAAAGCCCTAATTCAGAGAAAAGGCAGCATTACAACCACCATTCAATCCATAGAAGAATAATTTCACCAAACTTTACCAATGGAGCAACCAAGAAAACCCTAGATCCTCCTTGTGCTTGTGTTATTCCAACAATGCTAGCATCAATCTTGCATATGCATGAAACCTTAGAATTCACCCATCATTTAACCATAAATCCAAAGAAGAAATAGTAACATATTAGATAAGTTTCCCCTGTGAATCCATAGGCAAGCCTATATCATTAGAATGCATTAACAAAGCTAGAGTAGGAGTTTTAAGTAAAAACTTTGAAAAAACATACAATTTATTTTTGTGATCAAATTTTTTGTGGGATTCATTTTTCTTGTCAAAAGTGGGCAAATCTTATGCTCCTGCAACTCCACAGCCATTGTAAACCAGTATTTATATGGAATCATTGGTTTATGCTCTTCAAAGTGAAGGCCCTCTTAAAGATTGCCTCTTTGTACGAAGTCATAGACAATAAGGCATTCCTTGCCCCATGCATAATAGCTAATACAAAGTAGTTAGATGGTAATCATTGTGCTTAATACTTAGCCACCAATGCTGGTTATAATAGAACATTATGTTTTCTTGTAGTAAAAAGCAACTGTGAAGCCTTATAGAGTTTCTCTTCTTCCGGCAAATACTTTATTATTAGACCATGAGATATCTTGACTTCAATATCTATTTGTTTTAGCAGCCAAAGCCTTCATAGACTCCATTCACTGCATCAAAGGAATTTACCCACTGATCATTCGTCTTCTTATAAATAAATCTTTCATAAAAGCTCTGTTGCCATCTCTCCAGGAAAATAAAGGGATTCACTAGCTGCAAAAGGATTGGATGCTATAAACTCATGCTCCCATCCTGTAGAAAACACAACAACAACACAAAGGATAAAAATGGAAAGCCTATATAATAAATTACAAAGGGAAATGCATGATAAATTTGGATAAATTGGGTTACAAGGGAGATCAATGTTTTTCCTGCATTGCCAGCCTCTCCCAGGGATCCACTTGTCACTATTTTGCTGTCTAAGTAACAGAAGAGGGAATCATTGTCTTTGAAAGGTAGTTGAGCAAGGATACATAGTGATTTAGCTTTGGGAAGGTAAATTGTTGTCTCTATTGTATTTGTTGCTTGCAGGCTAGTAGGATAAGGTGTTTATTTGGTCAATATAGAAACTGTGGATGGATGCCACTGAGTGGAGTTTGGAACTCAAGCTCCAAGCCATAAGGAAATAAGTGTAGCTGTTAAAAATTTAGTCCAGTTAGGTGCAGCTGTTTGTGGCCAGAAAGGCCTAAAAAAATTAACTGAATCTGGTTTGAATCTTAGCAAGCTGGGTGTAGAACCTTGATTAGGGATTTTGAGTTTTGTGGGTGGAGAGCTATTGGGTCGATAGCTGCTGCAAATGCAAATAGATTTTTTTTGTTTTTTATATATGTTTTGAGGTTGTGTTGATGCTTGGAAAATCGTAGGTAACAACAGTTAGGGATTATCCCCATTAAATGTTCCCAACTAGCTCGTTACTATTTGGTATGGGGAATCCGTCAGGTTTACGGTCTGGCTACCGTAGGTCAAGTAACAAAAATAAAGGGTTTTACCGGTTACGACCCGGTCCACTGTGTATGTTTTTAGTTTTTTGTATTTAAGTATGAGATGCAAGTGCCTATCTAGAAATGCATATTGATAGAGAATATGAGGAGTGGTCACAATGTGATGCGCAGGTTCTTACCTCTCATCTTAAATCTCTCGCATCTAAACCACACACAGCAAGAAAAAACTAAAACTAACTACCTAACCTATCCCTAGGGAGCAAGATAATCATCAATGAGTAATGTATTTTGTGCATGCATTAAGAAAAATCACAGAAAGCTGTTACTTATTTCAAAACACATGAACATTTATAGATATATGAACAACCACATAGCTAATTGTTTATGAACAACATTCATTACTCACAGTGGAAATTTCATAGAATAAAATAGAGCGCATTCATAACAAGAACATAGGTTCAAAGAGTTAGAACAATCTCACAGTTAATGGATAACAGCTGAAAACAAAATAGTTCACATTCAACAATTCCATAGCACAGCATTTGAAACCTTCCACAAAGCTTTCTCCAATAGGAAACTTGTAATTTCTTTATGCAAAAGGAAATAGTTCTTCTTACATATTACTCTCACAAACCTATATGGGAAAAATTCCTCTTACTATCTAAATCTCCTATACTTATACTACAAGAAAAACTCTTGGGATGCCCTTCAGTGACCTTTGGGCTCTCCCCCCAACCATTCGTTCTCACAAATTTTTCTTTTAGTGAGTGCTCATGATTCATACAATATGTTACATTTCAGATTTAGATTTTAAGAGCACTTTATAAAAAGGGACCATCTTGGTAACAGATGAACTTTTCCCAAGTCTGGGCCTCTGTTGCTGTTGATCAATTTGAGATCTTAGACCTTCAATTTATCCTTCCTTATTCTATCTCACTTTTTTATGCTTCAACCTATTCTTTCCTTGCTGCCTCCCTTCTGTTTTGACTTTTAGATATATCTTGCTTGCAGTAGTCACGTTGTTATGAACATAGGATATTTTAGACCATCTAGAGTTTAACAAAGTAACACAAACTGCACTAATACATGCATTCTATAAAATGAACTATAAACAATATTAATGCATGAAAAGAAAAATGATAAGGCAAAGAAAATCCTACAAGATGGGTCTGGAAAACCTCTAAGCGCACTGTCCCACTAATACCACAATCCTGATAGAACAGACTCTTTATTTATAAATGAGCCGCATCTGAACTAACTCGAAACCTTGTGAAGAAAGCATGAGCCGAGACAATGCAACTGACACTCCTCAAAACACCAAACCCCCAAACTGTGCTCTTCATCTTAGAAAACCTTGACTCAACCAGCACCCATGGGAAAATTTTGCCATCCCATAAAATAGAGTAACATCAAAACAAAAATGGCAAGAAAACCCTACCAACAGTCGAAAGCAAAAACGCTAAGAATCGGGCAGATAATCCACTTTGACGGGTGAAAGTACTATAGCATAGGATGATCAGTTCACTGAGGAGCCACAACGACGAAAGACCATACTACGGGTTCCTTGACAAGAATAACGTCGGTGAAATAAAACACAAAAAACTATTGTACAAGCATTGGAGATCGAAACCACTACCCATTAAACACATAGGCATCGACAATCAGAAGGACTAACCAAAATGCATCAGCAAAAAATTTCCACAGTCAACATAAAACATCGGTGGTCAGAAGCTTTAGGGACTATGCATTGGTGACCACAGGCTCAATGCTGCTGCCATATCGACAACGCAAAGGACTAGTTCCCTGATCAATAGTAAAAAATCATCCCGATTACGAAAATAAAGCATCACAAACTAAAAGTTGGTCAATAAAACCAAGGCATTGACGAAAAAATAGAACTTACCATCAGATCGTTTATTAATTAGATTTTGCAATGGTGGCTATGTCGAGAACTATGGCCCTGATTCACTGTTCAACTGACCTCCGAAAAACCAAATTAAAAAAAGTTAAGTTCCAAAAAACTTTCGGCTGGCCAGCGATAGAAAAAATTTGTTTCACCTCTGAAACAATAGCGACAAAGAGAACTAAAGTTTCGATTCAAACATAAATAGACTTTCGATAGCAATGAAGGAAATCATTCAGATCAAAGGACATCATTTTCAAATCAAATTTAAACTCCACAGTCCAAAGCATTGGCAGACAATAGCAGTTTTCCAAAAAGCATGAAAACAGTTGACCTCACTTCAACTTCAATCAATCCCAATTTGTAGTAGAACAAAAATAGAGTTCAGCAATCCAAACAATCCCAGGAAAAATGAAATTAAAAGGAGGGTCCAAAATTTAAAAAAATTGGGAAAATAGTTGCAGCTGCAACAATTGGCAACTACTTGGTGAACCCAGGTCTCTGGGCTATTTCTTCCTTAGGTAACAGACTGTTTGACAATAAAACCAACATGTTGAATTCTTCTAGATGTCTAGATTTCCCAAATGGCAAATGTATGTACTTTTAATCATTGATGATAGTCCAATTCAGGAAAATGGAAACCAAGATTTCAAATTCAAGATAACTCTTTGAGGCCAGGAATATGAGTTTCATTTTTTGCCTCTGCCTTTGGGTAGCTTCCAGCTTGGACACCACAGGATTGTAACATATGGTAAACACAAATATTCATTTGTTCCTCATTCCCATGCTATTCTTCACTTTTGTGATTTTGGACTTTTTGTCCTTTTTGAGTCCTCCTGCATGCCTTTCTTTCTGAATTTTTATTCAGGTTCCTCTATCCATAGTGTCCTTTTGTGTGAGAGATGTATTGATTTTTCAGCTCATGGACGGAGAAGAAATTTGGAAATCATGTACTCATATGGTTCAGTACTTTGTTTTGATACATATTGCTTTCTTAGGAGATCTTTTTTTTATACTCTTATTTGCCTTTTGGATTTCAATTCTTAGCATGGGATCATTTATATATAATATACTGTTTACCCTGCTTCCTTTCCATGGGTCTTTTGTTGTCACCCCCTAAGACATTTTTTAATTGTGAGATGGATGGAGCCTCGAAATAGTATTCCAGACCTTTTGATCATGAGTTATTTTACAAGGATTAAGCAGGACTTCAATGTGTTCATAGCCATTTAGGAGAACTGCTAAACTAGAAGAAGTTCTTTCAGATAAATCAATAGTACGCAGTCTTATAATCAAGGATTTTTTTTAACCAGAATTCTGATGCTCTCCATGCAACCAAAAGTTTGCTTCTTTTATTGAAATCAATCAAAAATTAACTAAAACAAACAGAAATAAAAAAAATAAAAAATAAACAACCAAATCAGTTTATTTATGTGCAAGATAATCAAGAAATAAAAACCAAGAAAATAAAGTTTGAGAACTAACCACTAACTAGTCAGTTCTCTTCCCACCCCTGTAAATCTGGCAGCTTGTAAGTTGAGGGGCTAGGCTTGACTACAAATTGAAAAAGGCCTACCCATTATCAAAAATAACATCTACTATTTTACAATCAATCTCATCAGCCCATGAAAATCAAAGGAGATCGGGCTGGGTGTCTGGTGTACTGCTAGCTTCTTTTGCCTTGTAGTTTCCCGGTTCTAGCTCAATTAGATAATTTTCCAATATAGAATTCACCGGTTCATTCTTTTCTTCCAATTGAATAAAATTGTGTTTCATGTAGGGCTCTCTTAATATCTTTATCTGGTTTGGACTTCCCTTATGAGGCAACCACAGATGTGACCAATCTGATGTGAAATACCCATTTAGCCTTGCTGACCAGTCTCGATTCAAAACAAGTCCATAAACATCAGGTATGTCTTCTACCACAATATCAATGTACTGACATATCTTTTCATTGGCAGATAAGTGAATTAGAACATCTTCCATTTCCCCGACTACTTTCACATTGGTCCTGTCTAGCTGAGTAACCTACCAGGTAGTGGGTTTAGGTTGTCCATTGATCTTTTTGCAGACTGAAAGTGGCATAACATTGACTACTGACCCTAAGTCTACTAAAAAATTATGCAACTTATGATTTAAAATATCAAAAGTCAAGAGGAATGGTGGTGTTTTAAACCTAGCCTTACCTCCCACACTTGCTTCAACAATTTCTTCTACAGGTTGGTTGTTAATGGGAAGCTCTTCCTCTGGTACTTCAAGCACTTTTAACAATTTTTATTTCTGTTGAGGTACATTACACATTTCAAATAATGAAATATTTTCCTTAGCCCTTTTAATGTCCTCAACAATATCGTACCCCATCTTCGATGCTTTGAGATTTTCTTTGACATTATCAACTTTGTCTTCAATAGGCTTATCAGGCATGTTGACTTGTTTCAGATCTTGAATGGTAATGTTAAATTCAGGTATTTTATCATCTGTGTTGTTCTTCTGAATTTTATTTACATTCTCCTGAAGTCTCTTAATTTTCGGGAGTATGGAATTGTCTTTATTTAACAAACCTTGAATTCTTGTTATCACATTTGTTTCTGATGTTTCTTCCTGTTTTAGTGAACCTTCCTCTTATGTATCAAAAAGTGAGACACAGTCCTATAAAAACAGAGCATCATCCTCCTGCTTTTCTGTGGATTTATTACCCTTTTCTTCCTCATCATCAGCTTCTATTAGTTTAGAGTCCAATAGATTATTCATTACTAATGTCATTGAATTGATCCATTGAGGGCATTTTTTTTTCAGAATGAGGTTGCTGATGAAAGGTGCAAAAATTATCCATACCCACCTCAGTTAAATTCATTGATGCAGGACTATGTGGAGGAGGTTTAGATTGATTGTTGTCCTCTCTCCTTTCATAGTAAGGATTGTATGCTTTATGAGACTCCTTTTCTTTTTCCAAATCTATCACTCTATTAGATAGTTTCTGCATCATCTTCACCATCCTTTCAAAATCATGTGATTGCTCATCCTTACCAAAAGTTTTTTCTCCCGACTACTCAGGATAATCTTCTATGCTCTCTTTTTCAGCTTCTACTCTCTCGACTTCTTCATAATTTTCTGACAACGTAGGTTTGACTTGCATCTTGACAAACATGGCCAAGTCAGGCCCTAAAGCTAAAGTATAGTATTCGATCAGAACTTTATCAGAAGGCTTATCAGCTGCAGATTTTTTTTTAAGATAAGCAGCAAACCTTTGGGTGAAACTATGCACTTTCTCTTTTCTTTCTTTCTTCAAAGTGCATAACCCTTTCATTAGAGCTGCATGAGTTTTATGGGATGCATATTTAATTCTGAATATCCTTTCAAATGTGTCCCAGTTTGGGATTGAGTTTGCAGGTAGAGAAAAATACCATGAGGCTGCTGCTCCTTTCAGGGTATGTGGAAACAATCTACAGACTACATCTTCATGTTCTCCAGCCCTTAGCCCTTCTATAGCCAAGTAAAATCTTTGCAAATGATCATATACCAAAATATTTTCACTTGGGTCAAACTTGGGAAACATTTTCTCAAAATCCTGAGGTAAGTCATGTAAAGGAGGTGCCAGGTTTAAAGGTGACCTAGCCCTCCAAGCAGGTGGTGGATTCGGTGGGTTGGATGGCTGATTTGCATTCATGTTTTCCATGATTCTGGGTGGAGAATGAGGTGGTGAGTGAAAAGGGGTATGAATAGGTGAACAGTAAGGTGTATCTAGGCCCACTTGATTCAAAGGCTGAACAACTTCCTGTAAGGCTGTTTCTACCAGTTGTTCAAAATCTCCAACCAACACTGCGTCTTCCAATATAGGATGGTCTTTTTTTCGATATTCTTTTCTGGGTAAGACAGGAATAATTTGTAATCCTCCAATATTCTTCACATATTCCCTAGTATGTATTCTCATATCATTAACTACTTCATTATCGACAGAATACAGATGCTCTTTACCCTTCTCTTCAAGAATTGGATTGGGAAACAGACTGCTTTCAGAACTATCATTGGTGGAATAATCTCGAGAAAATAAGTTTCCTCGGCCAGCCATGCACTGGTGGCCCTCCTTCTAGCACCAAAAACTGTTGATGCCTGGAAAATTACAGGTAACAACAGTTAGGGATTCTCCCTAGTAAACGTTCCCAACTAGCCTATTACTATTTGGTATGGGGAATCCGTCCGGTTTACGGTCTGGCTACCGTAGGTCAAGTAACAAAAATAAAGGGTTTTACCGGTTACAGCTCGGTCCACCGTGTATGTTTTTATTTTTTTTGTATTTAAGTATGAGATTCAAGTGCCTATCTAGAAATGCAGATTGATAGAGAATACGAGGAGTGGTCACAATGCGATGCGCAGGTTCTTACCTCTCGTCTTAACTCTCTCGCATCTAAACCACACATAGCAAGAAAAAACTAAAACTAACTACCTAACCTATCCCTAGGGAGCAAGATATTCATCAATGAGTAATGTATTTTGTGCATGCATTAAGAAAAATCAAAGATAGTTGTTACTTATTTAAAAACACATGAACATTTATAGATATATGAACAACCAGATAGCTAATTGTTTATGAACAACATTCATTAATCACAGTGGAAATTCCATAGAATAAACTAGAGCACATTCATAACAAGAACATAGGTTCAAAGAGTTAGAATGATCTCACAGTTAATGGATAACAACTAAAAATGAAATAGTTCACATTCAAGAAATCCATAGCACAACATTTGAAACCTTCCACAAAGATTTCTCCTATAGGAAACTTGTAATTTCTTTATGCAAAAGGAAATAGTTCTTCCTACATCTTACTCTCACAAATATATCTGGGAAAAATTCCTCTTACTATCTAACTCTACTATACTTATACTACAAGAAAAACTCTTGGGCTGCGCTTCGGTGACCTTTGGGCTCCCCCCCAACCGTTCATTCTCACAAATTTGTCTTTTAGTGAGTGCTCATGATTCATACAATACGTTACATTTCGGATTTAGATTTTAAGAGCACTTTATAAAAAGGGACCAGCTTGGTAACAGATAAACTTTTCCCAAGCCTGGGCCTCTGCTACTGTTGATCCATTTGAGATCTCAGACCTTCACTTTATCCTTCCTTTTTCTATCTCTCTTTTTTATGCTTCATCCTCTTCTTTCCTTGTTGCCTCCCTTCTGTTTTGACTTTTAGATATATCTTGTTTGCAGTAGTCACCCTATTTTGAACATAGCAGATTTCAGACCATTTAGCATTTAACAAAGTAACACAAACTGCACTAACACATGCATTCTATAAAATGAACTATAAACAATATTAATGCATGAAAAGAAAAATGATAAGGCAGAGAAAATCCTGCAAGATGGGTCCGGAAAACCTCTAAGCCCGCTGTCCCACTAAAACCACAATCCCGATAGAACAGACTCTTTATCTAAAAATGAGCCACATCTGAACTAAATTGAAACCTTGCGAAGAAAGCATGAGCCGAGATAATGCAACCGACACTCCTCAAAACACCAAACCCCCAAACTGCGCTCTTCATCTCAGAAAACCTTGACTCGACTAGCACACATGGGAAAATTCCGCCATCCCATAAAATAGAGTAACAACACAACAAAAACGGCGGGAAAACCCTACTGACAGTCGGAAGCAAAAACGCTAAGCATTGGGCAGATAATCCACTTCGGCAAGCGGAAGTACTATAGCATCAGATGATCAATTCATTGAGGAGCCGCAACGGTGGAAGACCATCAGACTATGGGTTCCGCGACAAGAATAACATCGGTGAAATAAAACACAAAAAACTATCATACAGGCATCGGAGATCGGAACCACTACCCATTAAACACATAGGCATCGGTGATCAAAAGGACTAACCATAATGAGTCAGCAGAAAAGTTCCGCAGTCAACATAAAACATCGGCGGTCGGAATCTTTGGGGACTATGTATCGGTGACCAAAGGCTCAATGCTGCCGCCATATCGGAAATGCAAAGGAATAGTTCCCCAATCAATAGTAAAAATCATTCCGATTACGAAAATAAATCATCACAAAGTAAAAGTTGGTCAATAAAACCAAAGCATCGGTGAAAAAACAGAACTTACCATCAAGACGTTTATTAATTAGCTTCCACAATGGTGGCTGCATAGAGAACTACGACCCCAATTCACTATTCAACTGACCTTCGAAAAACCAAATAAAAAAAAGTTAAGTTCCAAAAAACTTTCAGTTGTCCAGCGATAGAAAAAAATGGTTTCATCTTTGAAACAGTGATGACAAAGAGAACTAAAGTTTCGATTCAAACATAAATAGAATTCCGATAGAAATGAAGGAAATCATTCAGATCAAAGGACATCATTTTCAAATCAACTTTAAACTCTACAGTCCAAAGCAATGGTAGACAATAGCAATTTTTTGAAAAGCATGAAAACAGTTGACCTCACTTCAACTTCAAACAATCCCAATTTGTAGCAGAACAAAAACAGAATTCAGCAATCCAAACAATCCCAGGCGAAATGAAATTAAAAGGAGGGTCCAAAATTTAAAAAAATTGGGAAAATAGTTGCAGCTGCAATAGGTTGACAGTATTGATCCGTGACCTTGTGGTCTGTATTTGTCTCCCTCTTCCCTCCAACTACCTATCTCTCTCTCTCTCAGGTATGTCAATTGTTTCGTTAGTGATTTGTCTCCTAAGAGACAAAGTGTGATTGTATTATAAATCTGAGTATAGAAATTAAGAAATGTCTAAACCACATTGTTTTCTTCTATTTGTCCATTTATAATATTTTGGCATGTGCTTGGATAATTATGTTCATACATATCCTAGGTAACTGTAATTGATGGATGTACATAGTGCTGATATGTAGTAATCATGGCTTGGTTTGGAGCAAAATGGGTCATAGCATCAACTGAATGGATATTTAGTTTTGACATTGAGGAATCATGCAAAAACGAGTAAACAGAGTTCTGTAATTGAATCACATATCTTGAATCACATAGAGTACCTGGAGAAGGCTCAATTGGGTCTTGGGAACAGCTACAGCAGAGCCAAAGTGAAATTCAATGTCAATAGAGTGGATACCATGGTTATACAGGCTATTAGTCTTCTCAAAACCTTGGGCAAGGACATCATGAACACCTTCTGCATGAGAGTAAGGTATTGCAAGTTTAAACTTAGTATGGTTTTTACTTTTTTTTGGGTTTTATATGAAACAACATTTAAGATAGTTCAGTCAGGGTCAATTCTAACAACTGTCAAGTTGAGGTCAATTTCCCATTATTGTCTTTTAATTCTTTAGTTAGGACTCATGAATCATATTTATAGTGAAAGGTAAAAGGATTTGTTTATTAACTTAGATTTATATCAGATCCATGATTTCTTTGTTCTCTGAGATCTGTTTTAAAATCACTATATTTGATATTCCCAAAGAATAAATAAAAATATACATTTGACTAGTCCTGCGAGGACTCAAGTGTGATGGATACTATTTTGTTGTCCATCATTCAAAAACAAAGAAATTTAAGAAAACTATTAAAATTTTTCCTTACGTATTCTCTAGGATACTCAATTTTTCATAAATACAGAATCATCAAAAGAGTCCTAATATCTAAACCGACAATACAACATGACGAGCATAACCAGTGTCTACATCCCTCAGCTATGAGTCCGAGCTAATTTTCCATTAAGTGGTTGTTATTACAAGTATTTTTTGAATCAGATAGTAAGTGACTTTCTAAATTCTTGTTTGGTTTAGGTACCCTTCTATAACAACAAAGTAAATTTAGAAATTTTGTCTACCATTGAGTTGAAATCACATATCTTGAATCACATAGACTTGGAGAAGGCTCAATTGGGTCTTGCGCACAGCTATAGCAGAGCCAACATGAAATCCAATGTCAATAGAGTGGATAACATGGTTATACAGGCTATTAGTCTTCTTGATACCTTGGACAAGGACATCAACACCTTCTGCAAGAGAGTAAGGTATTGCAAGTTTAAACTTAGTAGTATTGTTTTTACTTTTATTTGGGTTTTATATGAAACAACATTTAAGATAGTTCAGTCAGGGTCAATTCTAACAGCTGTCTTTTATACAAGGAAAAATCTCAGAATAATGGTGAGTTGCCATTATTGGAACAGGCCCCAATCATGGGAACATACTAAACATACTTGTTTTCTGCATGCTTGCAATCCATGACTGAGGAGGAATTGACTACAAACAGTGAACTACTCAGAGAAATTTGACAAAATTGGAAGCTCTTTAGTGTTTTCTCTCAAATGCATCACTGACTGTTCAGAAAATTACTGATTCTTCTTGCCTGTATTCTCAAACTCATCTCCCAAAATGTCTGACAATTTTGAATGTAAAGACTCTCTCTTTGAGCCCTTTGACACACTCCACATATTAACCTCTGCTCGATCATCTGAGCTGCTTGTTAACTCTCCAATGTCTGGTCCAAACAAGTTTCCTTCAGTGGTCAAATTCTAGGTTGAAACCATGTGGGGGTAAAATTGTTAGCTGGAATATTTCACCTCCTACAGACAGCAAGGTGTTCCACTGGTCTGAATGGTTCAGATCCAAAACAAATAGAGGACAGAGGTTGAAGACTCTCCCTAGATGCCGTAGCTACCTGGAATTTAATGCTTTGATCATTACCCTGTGTACCTGAAATAAGCTTTAACACGCAAACATATCGAAACCACCAGAATATAATCTACTAATCTATGTTAGTGACTAAGGAATCTAACAACATACATGTGAAATCAAACAACAACAATATATGTGGGACATAAATCAACGTGCATTAATATAGACATATGAATAAGTTTACAACCAAGCCTTAGTGTTGACATGCATCTCCATGAAACCAAGCATTCTCATCCCCAAAAGCTCTGACTCTAGCTCTCTATGCTCCCCCAAATGGTATTGGGCCAAGTGATCTATCCAACAGCATAACAATACCTTAAGAGTTCTTCCCTTCAACCATGGCTATGAGCTCATATTTATAAGGCTTAATGGATAGGGATGGTTGAGAGATTAGTGGCTGAGGTGTCCTCTAAGGTACTAGGATGAGGGATCTCGAACTTAACTAACCCATAATAGTAGGGATAATGGAGGACACAAGGCTTATCATCTAGAAGCCTTGAGAAAATTCTCTTTTCCCCTTTTTACCTAGGGTACCATGTTTTTTTATACCAAAATCCTGTCACCATCATGTGATAAGAACTTTGACATGCCTACTTGCCTTGAATCCCAGCTCTTGGAGTGGAAACTCATGGTTATCATCAATATTCTATGAAAATTCCCACCATCGTGCTTGCCCCTTTATCCAAAAGTGGTACCCTTGTTCGCACCGCCCATCCCCTGTTTCCCACAAGCGGTGCCACCGCTTATGGCACTTAGTCCATAAGCAGTTATTACTAGAACCACTCTGTCATTGAAGGAGAAACATGGTACCCTAGGTAAAAAGGGAAAAAGAGAAGTTTCTTGAGGCTTCTAGATGATAAGACTCATGTCCTCCCTTATCCCTACAATTGTGGGTCAGTTGAGCTTGAGATCCCTCATCCTAGGATCTTAGAGGCCACCTCACCCACTAATATCTCAACCTACCCTATCCATTAATCCTTATAAATACAAGCTTATGGCCATGGTTGAGGGGAGAACTCTGAAGGTATTTTTATGCTGTTGGATTGATCATTTGACCCAAGACCATTTGGGAGAGCATAGAGAGCTAGTGTCGAAGCTTTTCAGGATGAGAATTCTTGGTTTTATGGAGATGCATGTCAACACTAAGGCTTGGTTGTAAACTTATTCATATTTCTTTAATGCAAGTTGATTTATGTCCCACATATACTGTTGTTGTATGATTTAACATGTATGTTGTTAGATTCCTTAGTCATTAACATAGATTAGTAGATTATATTCTGGTGGTTTCGATATGTTTGCGTGTTGAAGTTTATTGCAGGTACATAGGGTAACGATCGAAACATTAAATTCCTGGTATCTACGGAATCTAGGGAGAGTCTTCAAACTCTATCCTCTATTTGTTCTGGATTTGAACCATTCAGACTAGTGGAACACCTTGCTGTCCGCAGGAGGTGAAATATTCCAGTTAACAAATCTGGCGACTCCGCTGGGGATAGTTATATCGGTTGTTTTGATCTTCCTCAGTATGCAACTCTTGTCCGAATCCAGGCTCCTTCTTCTTCAAATCTCTTCAGTTAGATCTACTTTATGTCTTGCTTCATTTGGGTTTGAAACTTCTAGATCTATTTAGATATGAGTTATTTCGATCTTTTATGCTCTATTTCATACTCAATTCAACAGTATTTTCCCTGATCTAGTCTTTTTCTGACTTGATCCATCATTCTTCTTGTGTTTTGGTCATCTATAGGAACCATGCCTATGTTATGTATGAGAAGAGGTGACACCACCTGAACAAAGTGGGAAGTACGCGGTGCCATTGCCTGTAACCTGTTGGCAAGAAGCGGTTTTGTGTAGGAAATGCTATGTCAACACCTGAGAAACATGGTGCCAGGTAGGCATTATTCCAAAGCCTTTTTTCCTCATTTTTCTTTGCAAAAATTTGGATTTTGTTGCTTTTAGTTCTGCTTATCAGACTTGTGTTAGTGAATCTGATGTTTGTGTCTTGATAATTTTATGGTTTAAGATTGATTTGAGTGGAATTTCAAAAGTTTGATTAGGTATTTTGATTGTTCATCCACTTCTATGCTTGTTGGTTGTGTTTACGAAAGGATTTCTTGTTTTCTGAAAAGCTTAGGGTGTTATTAAAATCTATTTTTGTTTCTGTTGCATAGACTAAAAGAAGAACACTAGATTAGCTTCTAGGTTTCATTTCTTATTTGCATAGTAAACTTCTTTTTCCTTCCTTTAAAAAAGAAATTTTTTGACTAAGACTAGGATATTATCATTGAGCATTGAACATTGGTTTTCTGATTGGCTTTACAAGCTTTTAGGACCTTCATGATCTTTCATCTCTCATACATTAAGAACTATTTCGATCAAAAAAAAAAAATGGTAGTTTTAAGTTAGATTCGCTTATGTTTTGAGAAAATTGAAAAAATAGAGTGCATTTGCATATAGGTGTGCTTCTTGTTTTTCTTTTAGGAAAAGAGATTCTTGCCTTTCTCATTTGCTTTCAGGAAGAAGAAATCAGTTCAGAAAATTTATTGCTTGTCTTTGTTTTTGATGTTCATGACTGTTGTTTGGAAGTATTGTTGGTTTTGAAACAAAAAGAAAACACTCTCTTTCCCTCCCATCAGTAGGCATACTGAACGGTAAAGTGAACATTTTGCACAAGCATATTGCATGGTTTTACTTTTCTATCAAAACATCATGCATTCACCTGACCGTACAAGTTAAAATTAATGGTAGTTGTAGGTTAAAATTTACGTAGTAACTTGAGTGATAGGGTAGAGATGTGTTCAGGCATCGTTAAGCGTAGGAGCTGTTGTTATTTGTCAGCATTACATTTCAGGAATCGTACAGTTCTTCCACATACCATCGATATATCGAACAGCCTTTCACGTACCCTTGAGGTATATAGAAACGTACTTCACGTACTCGATTGTATATCAGAACGCCGCTTGTGTATGGTTATGCATTAGACAGCACTACTACTGATTCAAGCTCCCATGTACCTTGGGTATATTGGGAGACCCCACTAGGATACCTTATCTATCTGAGAAAATCCCTTTGGCCATCATGTTTGGAGCCATACACCGAAAACAACATTCGGGGAGATTACTACGCATGTACCCTCGAGGTATATCGCGAGTGGAACCTTATTGACAATCTTGGTGAGAGACTTGACTTGTTGAACTCCTCCTATCATTTTAAGTCTCCTTGTTTTGACCTATAACTTGTGTAGGGAAGTTTTTTGGTGTGTTTTCTAGGTTTTCAGACCCTAGGTTAGATAGGAACTGTATGTAATGACTGAGTTAAGACAGTCCAGAAGAGTATGGGGCTTGCCACCTAATTTTATTCCTGGTTCAGGAGAAAATCCCATGGAAGCTATCGACCAAGTAGCTACTACCACCTCCCAAGTGGGAGACAATGTGGTTGCAGAAAGTGGAGTACCATATTCTTCACACTTTCCTCCCTTGGTCCAATAACATTCTTGGGGAAGTACATTGTTCCATTCTCCCACGGAAGGTCATGTTGATGATACAACCCGTTCGGATTTTGGTCCCAATGCTCTGTTTTGGGAGACACCTATAGGACAAGCCATTGCCTCATTTGGCACCCATGTAAACTCTTCTAAAGATGAAGAAGAATACAGGAAATATCGTGCTACCATTCTCCATGCACGGGAGATTGACAAGCAGATCGATGACCTATTAGGCTCGACACTAGCATGTTCCACATATCTTCTTGTGGGATATCGTTCACTGGCCGATTCTATGAGACCCATTGAACCGATTATAGATCGTCTAATAACAACCCACGACCCAGGTCAAATTACCACCCCTATCACCTCTCATGTTATGTTTGTTCCTAATCCTCCAAGGTATTCTACACCTGGGGCCCAACCTTCAATTCCTGTTTCATCAGTACCTTCTAGTGCCGGGGGGCAACCCCCAACACGACCTACGTTATCTGACACTGGAATTGTACCTAGTCAAGGGAAGAACTCTAACATAGAACCATCTATAGTTTATGTCCCTCCCACCCATACTAATGTGGTGAATCCCCCATCCAGTTTAGGTCAGCCCTTGGGGGCACAACCTGTAATTGTTCAGTCTTCTGGAGGTTATGGTTATCAAATACCTGTAGGTAATCATACACCCAATCCTACAGGAATGCCTTATTCTAGAATACCCTAGTAACACTTTTACGCCATGGGGGAACCCCAACTGGTCTTACATGCCATCTATGGGGGGGATACCCATACATACTGTGGGAGGTGCCAGAGGACCGCCCTATGGAGGTCCTCCCCTTAGGGAACCCAATGGTCCTAAAGGATCTGGAAACTTTCCTCCTTATGGTCCTGGTGGTCCTGGTGGTCCTGGGGGACCTGGTGGCTTTCCTCCTTCTGGCCCAAGAGGTTCTGGTGGCCCTCCTCCTAGTGGTTCCGATGGCTCTGGAGGTTTACCACCTCCAGGGGGCTCCGGAGGGTCTGGTGGTCCTAGTGGTCCTGGTGGTACCGATGGTCCTGGTGGTCCTGGTGGCCCTGGTGGTCCTCCTCCTGGAGGCCCTAGTGGTCCTAATCCTAGAAATCAACCCCCTATGGGTGGATCTTTCGATAGTTCTTCATCACAGCAACCTGTTTATCAGTCTACTTATGGTCCTACTGGTAATTATATGCCATATCAATATTACCAGTATGTGCAGCCCAACCGATAGTTACCTTTCCTAGCAACTTTGGACTTACCTGATTTGTCCAAGTTGATCAATGACCCCATTCAGCATAATCCCTCATGGCCTCCCATTCCAGTAAACTTACCATTGGACATTCCAAAATTCAATGGAAAGTAGGGAGACGATCCGAAGAACCATGTTATGACATTCCATTTATGGTGTTCTTCGAACTCCCTCATGGATGACTCCATTCGGTTACGAATCTTTCAACAAAATTTGATCGGTACGGCCGTGAAGTGGTACATTGAACTCCCACAACATTCATTTATGGATTTTGGCTCATTGGCAACCGTGTTTCTTACACACTTTCAGCTCCCTATTCATTATGAAACGGGAATTGATCTTTTAACTTCTCTGTGGCAGAACAACTCCACCCACATTTTTGATCACATTCATGAGTGGAGAAGGTGAAGAAGGGTTATTAAGGCCCCTATTCTAGTTCAGTTACTAGCTGATTGGTTAACTAAATCCTTGTTGCCTCCTATTTCCCGCGATGTGGCTATGGGTGGTGCCGTTACCAAAGAGTAGGCGATTAGTTGAGCTCAGTACCTAGACTTGGTCTATTCCCAGTCTAGAACTCTTTATGACCTGATTCCTCAAGCTCCTCGCCAAGCCACTAGCAGAAGTACCTGTTTATGGAATTTTTGGTTCAATCTAGTCCCTATCCACAATGAAACCTGCCAAGCAAAACCAAACTACCACCCCTACTCCTTAGAATACTAAGGTTTCCACCGAGGTCAATTCTAATCAAAGTACTCAAACCTCGAGTAATAAATAGAAAGGTAAAAATAGAAATAAAAAACCTGGAAACCAATAGGAGACTCCACAACCAACCAACAATGATAACAACAAAGGGAAAAGGAAGGAAAAATATCCTTGTCTGCTATGTGGTGGTGACCACTTTTCAAAGGAGTGTCCTTGTCGAGATGAAATCTCCCAGTTTTTGAAGTCCAATCCCGTACCTGCAGTACTTACGGATCCTTTTCCCTCTCAACAAAAACTGATAGACCATATGTCTAATTAGGGTAACTCTAGTTCGTCAGAAGAAATTCGGATGGTGTCCTCAGATACCATTAGAGTTTGTATCAACTTTAGGGATTTAAATAAAGCTTGTCCCAAGGACAACTTTCCTACCCCGCATATCGATCAGATTATCGACAAATGTGCTAGAAGTGTCATCTTTTCATTTATGGATGGCTTCTCTGGCTATAATCAAATTGAGATATTACCCTCCGATCAGCATAAGATGGCATTCATTTTCCCATGGGGAACCTTTGCATATAATAAGTTACCTTTTGGCTTGAAAAATGTTGGAGCCACATTCCAGCGTGCGATGTCCTATGCGTTTCACGATATTAAACATATTGTTGAACCGTACCTTGACGACCTCCCTACTCATTCATAGCGATGGGAGGACCACCCTGGTCATCTTAGAGACATATTCTTGAGATGTCGTCATTATAATATACGACTCAATCTGCATAAATGTGTTTTTTGCATTGAGATGAGACGTCTGCTAGGCTTTGTGGTATCCAAAGATGGCATCCAGATCGATCCTTTAAAGATTGCCACTATTCTTGATCTACCAATCCCAACCAACCTCCTTGAAATGCAAAGTTTGCAGGGGAAGGCAAACTTTCTCCGCCATTTCGTGTGCAATTTCGCAGAGAAAACACATGGTTATATGCGTCTCCTCAAGAAGAACACACCATTCTTCTGGGATGACCAGGCCCAACGTGCCTTTGATAATCTTAAGAATGCTTTGACTCATTCACCTATGATACACCCCCCAGATTATTCAAAGGAATTTCTCTTGTATATTGCTTCCTCCGCTACTAACATCGCCATGGTTTTAGTGCAAGACAATCTCGACGGTCAGGAACACGTGATTTATTACGCTAGTAAGAATCTTATAGATTCTGAAACTCATTATTCACATGTGGAGAAATTAGCATTAGCTACGGTCATTGCTGTACAAAAGTTTTGTCATTACATTATGCTCCGCACTACTACCGTATTGGCAGAATAGAACTCAATGTACTACATACTGACTTGTCAGGTACTCAGGGGCAAGTACTCCCATTGGATCATCATCCTTCAGGAGTTTGATGTGGAGTTTTCCAAGGCCACATCAAAGAAATCCTTGGTTTTTGCAGAGCTTATGTGTGATCTTCCCTGTGCTACAATGGAATCTGAGCCTAGTGATTCATTCCCATATGAATTCCTATTCCTGATTAGCACTACTGATCCTTGGTATGGATATTTGCTGATTTATCTCCAGACACAGAGTTTTCAGCCGCATTTATCTCATGATGATTGCTGCTGTATCTGTCACCACGCAAAATACTATCTCATCCTGAATGATACTTTGTATACACATGGGATTGAGTCTATTATCCGGCAATGCCTCACCCATGAGGAGGCTAAACATGTGTTGAATGATTGCCACTCTGGAGCATGTGCTGGTCATTTATCTAGGATGGCTATAGCCCAGAAAATCCTTCGTGCTGGATAGGAAAGACTGTCATGAGGCTGTTAAGAAATTCCCACCTCGTCAACATTTTTATCCTAAAAAGCGCACCCATCCTGCTCTGCTACACCCTGTCATTGTCGTTGTCCCATTCACCAAATTGGGGATTGACTTCATGCATTATAAGCCTACCTCAGCCAGGGGGAATTGTTACATCATTGTAGCCATTGATTATTTCACAAAATGGGTTGAGGCTATGCCTACATATGCAGAAGATGGTAAGACTGCTATTACGGAGAGAAATTCCTATGGCTTGGGGTACCACAACAGACATCTTGACTCTAGAAATCAATCCTTTCCAATATGCAATAGAAATTAAATGTCTAACACTAAAGGATCAGACCTCGTACCTTATTCTATATGATTGAAGTAGATCCCCGTTGAGCTTTCCAATCTTCAACTTGAATTGCTATATTACTTCCTCAACAACAAGTAAACAATACAAGCATTCTATATATCATGGTGTTAGCTCTATTCTAGCATATATAATCAATAATGTAAAAGCATTTGACATAATCCCATGGATAAAATATTCATTCAAATACACATTATTGGATAGGAAAAGATATTTCTATTAATATGAATCAAAGATTACAAGATACAACCTCTGACGGCACGTCTGCGAACCGGAGAAACTAAATCCCCCACTTGGGCCTCCACCACTTAAATCCTCCATCTCTCGATAGTAAGCTCACAAGCAAAAGGCAAGCTTGGGAAGAACACAAAAGTGCTCCAAGGGACAAAGGGATGCAGACTCAAGCATAAGTTTTAGCAACAATGGACTATAGTTTCTTTGCTCTCAATTCTCTCTTATGCCTTCAATGTACCAAGGGGTTCCTTATATAGCTTTTCAAAGGGGTAATGAAAGGTCGAATCCGAGCGATCTCAAGGCATAGGGAAGGCCAGGAGTCGAATGAGTCAGATCCATGTCAAGGAAAAATCCAAAAGGATTTGGATTATGCACACATCCCGATGTACACAGTGTTAGTGGTCAAACCCGTGTATTTACGCACTTATAGGTTTAAAATTCGCGTATATCATTTTTCATGTGTTTTAAGGGATGATCAAGGAAACATCAAAGGACAAAAAATGGTCCATAGGGGCTAAGGAGTTTGCAGTGGGACAGGGGAAGGCCATACAAAGTGTGATTCACCTAGAGTGGTGAAATCCGCTATAACAACTGCTGCTCTCTTCTTGTTCAATCATATTATAGCTAGGTTTGGAGTTCCGTAGTCGATCGCCACTAATCACGGATCCCATTTCCGTAATCAAATGATGGAGGAAATGAGTGCCAAGCTAGGGTTTCGTCATGAAAACTCTACGTCGTATTATTCACAAGCTAATGGTAAGGTAGAGGCCATTAACAAAGTTTTGAAAACTATGCTTCATCGGATGGTTGGAGACCATAAATCCAACTGGCACCATGGTATTTTCTCCGCTCTTTGGGCTTATCATACTTTTGTGAAAACAGCTACTGGTTTCACGCCATTTCAGCTTGTCTATGGAATTGAACCCATCTTGTCGATCCAATGTCAAATTCCATCTTTACAACTTACCATCGAACTTCTCCTAGACACTTCCGCAGAGGAAGAAATATTTTTGTACTTGAGTAACCTTGACGAGACTTGCAGAGATGTTGCCTTGGCTAATGAGGCACATATCAAATGCATTAAGGTGCATTACGATAAATCTGTCCAACCTTGTGTCTTTAACAAGGGTGACCTAGTATTGACTTATGACCAGAGATATGACAAACTAGGGAAGGGTAAGTTCGAGTCCATGTGGTATGGAACTTTCGTTATTTCCAAGGTGTTAGAAAAAGGAGCTTATGAGCTTATTGATTATGATGGAATCCCTTTGGGGAAACTTCGTAATGGGTTGTACCTGAAAAGGTACTATGCCTAGGTTTTCTTGGATAGTATCTTGTATATATGTATATTGATTGACTTTTAGTGTGCTTTTAGTATTTTCAAGATGGTTTTGAGTTTTTAATGTCCGCATCTATTTATACCATGTTTTGGTCATGCATATGACTTTCTACGGCTTCGCTGATGGTGTTTTCCACCACACCTTGAATCTCACCTCGGATGCTTGGGTCCTCTATTCCCCATCTGAAGATTTGGTTAGTTCAGGAGCGGTTTGCATAGGTCCCGCTACTAATAACATCATCGAGTATGAAGTAGTCATTGGTCTTCTGACTGAAGATGCCTCCCAAGATGTTCGTGATCTTGTAGTCTTGATGGACTCACAGCTTGTGGTTTGTCATTTAAACCATGTTTACACCATTAGGAACCCGGTGCTCCTCTATCTATTCCAGAGGGTACGTTTGCTAGAAAGATCATTTGAAACTATTACTTATAGGCATGTCCCTAGGGAACATAATGTAGTTGCTAACTTATCGACGAATTACATCCTATATTGGCATATTTCCCATTCATGACGTTAAATCAAACATGGTACATTGTAAATAAACATTCAAAGACATATAAAACTCATAGAAAATGAATTTTTCCATTTGAATCATATAAACACCGTGTAAAATTTTATATATATATATGAAAAAGTTTACAAAAAATAGGTCCCGAGACCTCATCTGAAGCATGTATGCTTTTAGGAAAAATCATCATACAAAATCCTGAAGCTGTCAGCTTTCAGTACATATCTCACACACTAGTGGTTCTCATGATAGAACATCACTGCTCGAGCTACCCTACATAGCAACCTGCTGAATCGACCCAGTACTCCCATTGTGGATCTATGATATCTCATCGGGAGGTCATTTATGTCAGAATTTGAGATATCAAGAGTCAACCTCTCCAGGTTCTCCTCCATCTCCCTGGTGATATCATCACCCTATGGTACAAAGCAAGCTCTAGCTCGCCTATCCAATGGAGATGCTCCTCCAGGTCTCACTGCTCCAACATTTGCATGAGAATATACAAGTCTCATCACTTAACATAAAAAATATAAAACTTTGAAAAAAATAAAAAAATTTCATCCATTTTAGGGTTTCTTACTTCTCACCCATGTCACCCCACTGTCTGCCAGGTGGGAGTGGTAGGTCAGGATCTCCGGTGAAGTCTGTGCCTGCATAAGCATAATCCTCAATCATGAGGATCTAATCTTGTATCCATCTGAAGAACAGATGACCAAACTTCACCCTTCCCCTACTCGCTGCTGTGCGAGCCATGACCTAGACCCACCTAAGCATACGTGGGTCCCATGCTCTCAGACTCTGAAAGACCACTTGAGGTCTCATCTATGGAAACCGCTCGAAGAAGAACCAGGATAAAATGGAACCAAAGCCAAACTGCTTTAGCTCTCCCTACTGACACTTAGTTAGCTGATCCTTGAATATTGGAAGCATGACTTCTTCCCAGTTGAACACCGTGGGTACCATGGCCCTAATGGCATACATCATGTGTGCCCTGGAATCCTGGTGCATGCCCTGACTCCCAGCCACCCTCTGCATGGTAAACAGAATAGTCCGTAGAGCCCTATCTATCACTGCCTTGATGGGGATCTTCTTCCCCAATGTACCTGTCCCTGGTGCACAGTGTCGATCTATAAGCTCTCTGGTAGTAATGTCCCCGCCACGGGAACCTGTCAGTGAGATTGGGGCACCCCGTCTCGAGAGACCATTCAGGAAGTAGATATCCTCTACCTCCACTATAAGTATATGGGCCCCCACCTTGACATACTCCTGCTCTGGATTCCACATTTGCAGTATGTGTTCGAGTAACCGTTCATGCAACACCATGCTTGGGGTCCGGAAGAAATTCAGGAGCCCACAGTCCTATAATGCGGCAATACAACCCACATTTCTCTCGACAGCAACATCCTCATTGTCATGCGTTCTTTCTTTCTATATCACCATGTTTTGAGCAACCTAGACCTGCCAAAAACAATAATGGTATGCATTAGAATCATCCTTAAATCATTGAAAATAAAAAAAAATTAAGTTATATTTCCCATACTATTAGTTTAAGTTATCCACGGTCGGCACCTCCTGTGCACCATTGGAGACAGGCAGTGGCACTGCCTATCCACTATGTTATTGGTGAGGTTCTTGGGTAGTACCGTGTATCGCGCAAGGGGTAGCCGCGGTGCCTCGATTTTGAGTTTTATGGATTTCCATATAGGCCCAAAACCCCACCAAATCTCAAAATAAATGGTATGAAATGAAAGATAAGGGTCTTAACTATTACCTGCAACTGACGATGCTGAAAATGGACGGTGGGAACTCCCGGTATCAGCTGTGGAAGATCTAGCTAAAAAATGTTCCAAGTGCTCTCTGCTAGAGGTAAATAGTGAAATGATTTGATTTTTTACTATTTACTTGACTTATATAGCCATTTTTAGGTCCGGCTTACTATAGTTTTGATGTAAAATCATATTTTAGTGAAAGTTTATCTGTCGTAATCCTTTAATGCTAGTCTTAAATGCATTTAACACTTGTTTCTAAGTTGTTTGCAGGATAAGAGAACTTTAGTAAGAAGCTTTGAAAGTTTGTTTATGGATTTTTTGCACTTTCACAAAATGCAAAAGGTCATTGAGCATTTATTACGACACTTTGTCATGCTCGTTAAAATCTAGTATCAAAGGTCCGAGTCCATTTCAAGTTTCTTTCCAGGCTCGTAAAAATCAACATTGTGTAAAGAAGCGTTATGGAGTCCTCTTTTCACCTCTTTTTTAGGATCCTTAAATACGAAAAGGTCATCGAGTCCATTTTCGATTCTTTCCAGGCTTGTAAAATATAACAATGTGTAAAGAAGCCTCATGGAGTTCTCTTTAAACTCTTTTCAGGCTCCCTAAATACGAAAAAGATCGTAGAGCGATCTTGTCTTCTTCATGCTCATTAAAGTATTTGAAGAGTCGTCCATCTGACGGTAGGTTATCTCTTTTTCGATTCGGATAGGACTATTTATGAAAAAGGAAAACTCCAGCCAATCATGACTGGAAGAGTTCTCTAAGGTATGATTTAACACTTTTTCAGGCCTTAGGGACTAAATCATTTGAAAAAGGACCCCTTTGGAGTCTTCTTCCGTATTCGTTCAGACTCTCTAAACATGAACGATACTGAGTTTTCTTTCAGTGTACTTGTTAAATTAAACATTGAGAGGCCCATTTTGGGAATGAACCCCTCCTCTCTTAGGTTCATAAAATATATGAGTCTGGACTTGTCTTCCGACAAGCTATATTGAGTGTTTGTTACCCTATTTGAACTCGTAAAACCGAAAAGAGGCACTCATCAATCATGATGGGGGAAATGGGAAGGGAATCATTTTGCAAATAATGGCAGTTGTTTGTTGTTACCTTTGAAGATGGAACTTGTCTGCATAATCATGCCAGTCAATTGGGTATTCAGCTAATCTCCATGATGATCCACTTTCATGAATCATGTCAATCCTTTGAGTCTTTCAAAAGAATGCATTGTCCACTATCGCATTGTGTGTTTGTCCCATCCAGTCATGCTACCAAGTCTTTTGTCGTGTCGCCTAATGTTCAAAGGGGATTTGAAGAAGTTTTACCTTTGCATTCCACACAGTCTTTGTGTCAGTATTTTTTAGTCAGTCTTATGGTTACTACATTCACATCATTCCAGAACTATGTTCCGAGTTTTGTGTCATCAATGTGGGACTCATCATGGCCCTCCTTCGACGAGACTATTCCCATCGACATCAGCTCATCATCCAGGAAATAGTCTTAGAAACAATATTTGGTACCTTGAGATCTATATGCCTTAATGACATATTCTCTCACTCTCGACATAGGTTCACATCATTGAACTTTGATTGATAGAATCGACTGGGTGTTTGACATCAGGACATCTATTCATACTCGGTAAATTGTACTAGGGTACCTTGGAAATCATTGACATCAATGGTGATCTCCCTTGCACTTGTTAACGGTTCACATCGTTGGCTGGTAATCAAGTGGTTTCTACCATGTTTGACTTTAGATCATTGCAATCACATGGATAGAATCATACTTTGTGGAAGATGAGATGAAGACCCTGGGTGTTAGTCTAAAACGCTCATTGCTTTTCCCTAGGTTGTGATGGAGTTTTGTATATCTAGCATGGATCCACATTTGTATGGTCATGGCTATGCTCAAATTTGCATCTGTATGACATAGATATACATTATATGTATGGTAGCTATGTCCAAGTTTGAGTCCTCTATCACATGGATCTATGTTGTATTCTAGTATCCATGTGTGTTTAATCCTCTCATGGATCTGCCTTGTATTGGTCTGCAGCCATGAGTTTGGTTACTTGTGTCTATGAGTCAACATACTGATGTACTATAGATGCCTACTTGATAACATGCTCTGATCGAGCCAACATTTTCATCTCATGGTGATGAATTATTCTCTCAAAGCTCTCGTTTATCGTATCCCTATAAGACTCATGCTTTGGGGGGCATCCTATTATACAAAAATCCTATCACCATCATGTGATAAGAACTTTGACATGCCTACTTGCCCTGAATCCCAGATCTTGGAGTAGAAAATCATAGTTATCATCAATCTTCTATGAAAATTCCCAGCACCGCGCTTGCCCCTTTATCCAGAAGCGGTACCCTTGTTGGCACCACCCATCCCTTGTTTCCCACAAGCGATGCCACCGCTTATGGCACTTAGTCCATAAGCGGTTATTACCAGAACCACTCTGTCATTGAAGGAGAAACGCGGTACCTTGGGTAAAAAGGGAAAAAGAGAAGTTTCTCGAGGCTTCTATATGATAATCCTCGTGTCCTCCCTTATCCCTATTGTTGTGCGTCAGTTGAGCTCGAGATCCCTCATCCTAGGATCTTAGAGGCCACCTCACCCACTAATCTCTTGACCTACCCTATCCATTAAGCCTTATAAATACAAGCTTATGGCCATGGTTGAGGGGAGAAATCTGAAGGTATTGTTATGCTATTGGATTGATCATTTGACCCAAGACCATTTGGGAGAGCATAGAGAGCTAGAGGCGGAGCTTTTGGGGATGAGAATGCTTGGTTTCATGGAGATGCATGTCAACACTAAGGCTTGGTTGTAAAATTCTTCATATTTCTTTCATGCAAGTTGATTTTTGTCCCACATATATTGTTGTTGTATGATTTCACATGTATGTTGTTAGATTCCTTAGTCACTAACATAAATTAGTAGATTATATTCTAGTGGTTTCTATATGTTTACGTGTTGAAGCTTATTGCAGGTACACAGGGTAACGATTGAAGCATTACATTCCAGGTATCTATGGCATCTAGGGAGAGTCTTCAACCTCTGTCCTCTATTTGTTCTTGATCTGAACCATTCAGACCAGTGGAACACCTTGTTGTCTGCAGGAGGTGAAATATTCCAGCCAACACGTTTCTCCTTAAATGACAGAGCAGTTCTTGTAAGAAATGCTTATGGACTAAGGGCCATAAGCGGTGGCATCGCTTGTGGAGAATAGAGGAATAGACGGTGTGAACAAGGTACTGCTTTTGGACAACATAGGAAGAACGGTGCTGGGAATTTTCATGGATGATTGATAATAACCATGAGTTTCCACTCCAAGAGCTGGGATTCAGGGCAAGTAGGTATGTCAAATTTCTTATCACATGATGGTGACAAGATTTTGGTATAACAGGATGCCCCCCAAAGCATGAGTCTTAGAGGGATATGATAAATGAGAGATTTTGAGAGAACAAGTCGTCACCATGAGATGAAAATGTTGGCTCGATCGGAGCCTGTCATCAAGTAGGCATCTGTAGTACATCAATATGTTGACTCATAGACATAAGTAACCAAACTCATGGCTGCATACCAATACAACGCAGATCCATGAGAGGAATAAACAAGCATGGCTACTAGAATACAGTGTAGTTCCATGTGATAGAGGACTCAAAATTAGACATAGCTACCAGACATACAATGTAGATCTATGTCATACATATGGGAATTTGAGCATAGCCACGACCATATAAATGTGGATCCATGCTAGATATACAAAACTCCATCACAACCTGGGGAAAAGCAATGAGCGCTTTAAACAAATACCCAGGGTCTTTGTCTCGTCTTCCACAAAGTACGATTCTATCCATGTGATTACAATGATCTGAAGTCGAACATGGTAGAAACCACTTGATTACCGGCTAATGATGTGAACCGTTAACAAGTGTGAGGGAGATCACCATTGATGTCAATGATTCCCAAGGTACCCTAGTACAATCTACTGAGTGTGAATAGATGTCCTGATGTCGAACACCCAGTCGATTCTATCGATCAAAGGTCAATGATGTGAACCTATGTCGAGAGGGAGAGAATATGTCATTAAGGCATACAGATCTCAAGGTACCAAATATTGTTTCTAAGACTATTTCCCGGATGATGAGCTGATGCCGACGGGAATAGTCTCATTGAAGGAGGGCCATGATGAGTCCCACATCAATGACACGAAACTCATAACATAGTTCTAGAATGATGTGAATGTAGTAACCATATGACTGACTCAAAGATACTGACACAAAGACTGTGTAGACTGTAGAGGTAAAACTTCTTCAAATACCCTTTGAACATCGGGTGGCACGACAAAAAGACTTGGCAGCATGACTGAACGGGACAAACACACAATGCGACAGTGGACAATGCATTCTTTTAAAAGACTCAAAGGATTGACATGAATCATGAAAGTGGATCGTCACGGAGATCAGCTAAATACCCAATTGACTGACATGATTGTGCAGACAAGTGCCATGTTCAAAGGTAATGACAAACAACTGTCATTATTTGCAAAATGATTCCCTTCCCATTTCCCCCATCATGATCGATGAGTGCCTCTTTTTGGCTTTACGAGTTCAAAGAGGGTAACAAACACTCAATATAGCTTGTCGAAAGACAAGTCCATACTCATATGTTTTACGAACCTGAGAGAGGAGGGGTTCATTCCCAAAGCGGGTCTCTCAATGTTTTATTTAACGAGTCCACTGAAAGAAAAATCGGTATCGTTCATGTTTAGAGAGTCTGAACGAATACAAAAGAAGACTCCAAAGGGGTCCTTTTTCGTATGATGTAGTCTCTAAGGCCCAAAAAGTATAAAATCATACCTTAGAGAACTCTTCCAGTCATGATTGGATGGAGTGTTCCTTTTTCATAAATATTCCTATCCGAACCAGAAAAGAGATAACCTACTGTTGGACGGACGACTCTTCAAATACTTTAACGAGCGTGAAGAAGACAAGATCGCTCGACGATCTTTTTTGTATTTAGGGAGCCTAAAAAGAGTTTAAAGAGAACTCCACGAGGTTTCTTTACACAATGTCATACTTTTAACGAGCCTCAAAAGAATCAGAAATGAACTCGATGGCCTTTTCATTTTTAAGGAGCCTGAAAAAGAGGTGAAAAGAGGAATCCATGATGCTTCTTTACACAATGTTGATTTTTAAGAGCCTGGAAAGAAACTTGAAATGGACTCGGACCTTTGATACTATATTTTAACAAGCATGACAAAGTGTTGTAATAAATGCTCAATTACCTTTTTCGTTTTATGAAAGTGTGAAAAATCCATAAACAAACTTTCAAAGCTTCTTACTAAAGTTCTCTTATCCTACAAACGACTCAGAAACAAGTGTTAAATGCATTTAAGACTAGCATTAAGGGATTACGATAGATAAAATTTGACTAAAATATGATTTTACATCAAAAATATAGTATGTCAGACCCAAAAATGCCTATATAATTCATGTAAATAGTAAAAAACCAAATCATTTCACTATTTACCTATAGTAGAGAGCACTTGGAGCATTTTCTTAGCCATATCTTCCACAGTTGATACCGAGAGTTTCCACTGTCTTTTTTCAGCATCGTCAGTTGCAGGTAATAGCTAAGACCCTTCTCTTTCATTTCATAGCATTTATTTTGAGATTTGGTGGGGTTTTGGGCCCATATGGCAAGCCCTAAAACCTTAAAAGCGGGCACTGCGGATACCCCTTGCGGGATACACAGTACCACCCGAGAACCACACCAATAACAAAGTGGACAGGTTGTGCCACCGCCTGTCTCCAATGGTGCATAGGCGGTGCTGACCGTGGAGAACTTAAACTGATAGCATGGGAAATATAAATTCATTCCTTTGATTTTTAATGATTTAAGGATGATTCTAATGCATACCATTATTGTTTTTGCAAGGTCTAGGTGACTCAAAACATGGTGATATGGAAAGAAAGAATGCATGACAATGAGGATGCTACTGCTGAGAGAAATGTGGGTTGCATTGCCACATTACGGGACTGTGGGCTCCTGAAGTTCTTCCGAACCCCAAGCATGGTGTCAAATGAGCGGTTACTGGAACACATACTGCAGATGTGGAATCCAGGGTAGCAATACTTCGAGGTGGGGACCCATATCCTTACAATGGAAGTAGAGTACATCTACTTCTTGATAGGTCTCTCGAGATGGGGTGCCCCATCTCACTGACAAGATCCCATGGAGGGGATATTACCACTCGAGAGATTATAGATCGTCACTTTGCACCAAGGATAGGTACATAGGGGAAGAAGATCCCTATCAAAGCAGTGAAGGATAGGGCCTTACAGACCGTCTTATTTACCATGCAGAGGGTGGTTGGGAGTCAAGGTGTGCACCAGGCTTATAGGGCACACATGTTGTACGCCATAGAGGCCATGGCACCCACGGTGTTCAACTGGGCGGAAGCCATGCTTCTAATATTCAAAGATCAACTGACTAAGTGTCAGCAGGGAGAGCTAAAGAAGTTTGGATTTGGTTCCATTTTATCCTGCTTCTTCTTCGAGCAGGTTCCACAAATGAGACCTTAGGTGGTCTTCCGGAGTCTAAGAGCATGGGACCCCCGTATGCTGGGGTGGGTCCAGTTCATGGCTCGCACATGAGCGGGTAGGGGAAGGGTGAAGTTCGGTGACCCATTTTTCAGATGGCTCCAAGATTAGATCCTCATGGTTGAGGATTATGCTTACGCAGGCACGGAATTCACCGGAGATCATGACCTACCACTCCCACCTGGCGGACAGTGGGGCGATATCGGTAAGAAGCAAGAAACCTTAAAATGGATGAATTTTTTTTATGTTTTTTAAAGTTTAATATTTTTTATGTTAAGTGACAAGACCTATATATTCTCATGCAGATGTGGGAGCAACGCGACCTGGAGGAGCATCTCCATTGGATAGGCGGGAGGGAGCCCGCTTTGTACCACAAGGTGATGATATCACCGAGGAGTTGGAGGAAAACCTAGAGAGGTTGACCTTGGACACCCCAGATGCTGACATTGATGACCTCCCAATGAGATATCAGAGATCCACAGTGGGAGTACCGGGTCGATTCAGTAGGCTGCTACGTAGGGTAGCTTGAGCAGTGATGTGCTATCATGAGTACCACTAGTGTATGAGATATGTACTGAAAGCTGACAACTTCAGGATTTTGTATGATTATTTTGCCTGAAATCCTACGTGCTTAAGATTAGGTCTTGGGACCTATTTTTGTAAACTTTTTCGTATATATATACACAGAATTTTACACGGTGTTTATATGTTTCAAATGGAAAAATGTATTTTCTATGAGTTTTATGTGTCTTTGAATATTTATTTACAATTTACCATGTTTGATTTGACGTCATGAATGGGAGATATACCAATCTAGGATGTAATTAGCCAATGAATCAGCAACTACATTATGTTCCCTAGGGATATGCATATAGGTAATACTTTCAAATGAAGTTTCCAGCAAATGTACTCTCCAGAAGAGGCGGAGGAGCACATGGTTTTTAATGGTGTAAACATGGTTTAAATGACAAACCATGAGCTATGAGTCCATCAAGACTACTAGATCACGAACATATTGGGAGGTAGCTTCAGTCAGAAGACTGATGACAGCTTAATACTCGACGATGTTATTAGTAGTGGGACCTATGCAAAATTCTCCTGAACTGACCGAATCTTCAGCTGGGGAGTAGAGGAGCCAAGCAGCTGAGGCAAGATTCAAGGTGTGGTGGCAAGCACCATCAGCAAAGCTATAGAAAGCCATGTGCATGACCAAAACATGGTATGAACAGATGTGGACACTAAAACTCAAAACCATCTTGAAAATACTAAAAGCACATTGAAAGTCAATCAATATACATATATAAAATATACTATCCAAGAAAGACCTAGGCATAGTACCTTTTCAGGTACAACCCATTGTGAGGTTTCCCCAAAGGGATTCCATCATAATCATCGAGCTCGTAAGCTCCTTTCTCTAACACCTTAGAAATAACGAAAGGTCCATACCACATGGACTCGAACTTACCCTTCCCTAGTTTGTCATATCTCTGGTCATAAGTCAATACTAGGTCACCCTCGTTAAAGGCACGAGGCTAGATGGATTTATCATACTACACCTTGATGCGTTTCTTATGTGCCTCATTAGCCAAGTTACCATCTCTGTGAGTCTCGTCAAGGTTACTCAAGAACAAAAATCTTTATTTCTCTGCGGAAGTGTCTAGGAGAAGTTCGACAACAAGTTGTAAAGATGGAATCTGACATTGGATCGGCAAGATAGCTTCGAGTCCATAGACAGGCTGGAATGGAATGAAACCAGTAGCTGTTTTCATAGAAGTCCGATAAGCCCAAAGAGCAGAGAAAAGAACATGGTGCCAGTTGGATTTATGATCTCCAACCATCCGACGAAGCATAGTTTTCAAAACTCTGTTGATGGCCTCTACCTACCATTAGCTTGCAGATAATATGGCGTAGAGTTTTCATGGCGAAAACCTAGCTTCGAACTCAGTTCCTCCATCATTTGATTATCGAAATGAGATCCGTGATCAGTGACGATGGACTGCGAAACTCCAAATCTAGCTATGATATGATTGAACAAGAAGAGTGCGGCAATATTACCATCTTCTGCATATGTAGGCATGGCCTTAGCCCATTTTGTGAAATAATCAATAGCTACGATGATGTAACCATGCCCCCTAGCTGAGGTAGGATTACAATGCATGAAGTCAATCCCCCATTTGGAAAATGGACCAATGTCAATGATGGGGTGTAGCGGAGCAGGATGGGTGCACTTTTAGGATAAAAGTGTTGACAAGGTGGGCATTTCTTAACAGTCTCATGACAGTATTTGAAGACAGAAGGCCAAAAATAGGCAGTGCAAAGGATTTTTTGGGCTGTAGCCATCCCAGATAAATGACCACCACATGATCCAGAGTGGCAATCATTCAAAACATGTTCAGCCTCCTCATGGGTGAGGTATCACCAAAGAATAGAGTCAATCCCACATATGTACAAAGTATCATTCAAGATGATATATTATTTTTCATGGTGATGGATACGATGGTGATCATTGCAGGATAAATGCGGCTGAAATCGTTGTGTTTGGAGATAAATCAGCAAATCTCCATACCAAGGATCAGTAGTGCTAATCAGAAATAGGAATTCATTCGGAAATGAATCACCGGGCTTAGATTCCTTTGAATCATAGGGAACATCACACATAATCTTGACAAAGACCAAGGATTTCTTTGATGTGGCCTTGGCAAACTCCAGATTGAACTCCTAAAGGATGACAATCCAATGGGAGTACTTTCCCTTGAGTACTTGATGAGTCAGGATGTAGTACATCGGGTTCTATTCTGCCAATACGGTGGTAGTGCGGAGCAAAATGTAGTGACAAAAATTTTGTACAGCAATGAACATGGCCAATGCTAACTTTTCCACACGTGAATAACAAGTTTTAGAATCCATAATATTCTTACTTGTGTAATAAATCATGTGCTCTTGACCGTGGAGATTGTCCTGCACTAAAACCATGGTGATGGTAGCAGCATGTGTTTTCTCTTAGGAGGTCACGGGTTCAAATCTAGAGGGGGGTAGTGTATGTACACCTCTGTAGACTTTAGCACTTAAATCGCTGCGCAGATGGGGGGTCCCTTGTCCCACAAACAAGGGGGTCTCATACACCAATTTGGTGTATCGCTTGGCGGTGACCTTAAAAATAGATTATTATTATTAGCAGAGGCAAAAATATACAAGAGAAAGTCCTTTGAATAATCCAGGGGGTGTATCATGGGTGAATGAGTCAGAGCATGTTTAAGATTATCAAAGGCACGTTGGGCCTGGTCATCCCAAAAGAACATAGTGTTCTTATTGAGGAGATGCATATAACCGTGCGTTTTTCTATGAAATTGCACACGAAATGATGGAGAAAGTTTTCCTTCCCTTGCAAACTTTGGATTTCAAGGAGGTTAGTTGGGGCTATTAGATTTAAGATAGCAGCAATCTTCAAAGGATCGATCTGGATGCCATCTTTGGATACCACAAATCCTAGCAGACATCCCGTCTCAATGCAAAAAACACATTTATGTGGATTGAGCCGTATATTATAATGACGACATCTTAGGAATATGTCTCTAAGATGACCAATATGGTCCTCCCATCGCTATGAATGAGCAGGGAGGTCATCAAGGTACGGTTCAACAATATGTTTAATGTCATGAAACGTATAGGACATCGCGCACTGGAACGTGGCTCCAGCATTTTTCAAACCAAAAGGTAACTTCTTATATGCAAAGGTTCCCCATGGGAAAATGAATGCTGTCTTATGCTGATCGGAGGGTAATATCTCAATCTGATTATAGCCAAAGAAGCCATCAATGAATGAAAAGATGACACTTTCGACACAGTTGTCGATAATTTGATCGATGTGCGGGGTAGGAAAGTTGTCCTTGGGACAAGCTTTATTTAAATCCCTAAAGTCAATGCAGAATCTAATGGTGCCCTACTTTTTATTGACAGGGACAACGTTCGATACCCATTTCGTCAGAGGTACAGGATAAATAAACCCAGCTTTGAGAAGTTTCTCAATTTTAGCTTTAATAGCTGCAGTTTTTTGAGGATGGACTCGCCTAAGTTTCTGCCTGACAGGTTTAGCCATGGGATAGGTTTTAATCTCATGGACCACAATGGATGGGTCAATCCTTGGCATCTCTTCATAGGACTAGGAAAAAATATCACGCAATTCCTTAAAAAGTGCCGTGTATGCTTCAGATTCATCTGTCGAGCAGTTCTGCCCAACATGAACATGCTCAATAACATCAGGCTTGGCTGATATGTCAATCGGGTTCGTTTGAGTAATGTTGCAAAGGTTTCCTTTAGAATCTGTATCTTGCAACAATATAGGACTTCGGGGAACACTGACAATATCAATAGGAAACAGTGATGCAAAATCATGGCTACCCGAACTGGTATTGGGGAGGAACATGGATCTATGATGGTGATCCTCCCAAATAGGCTCATCCGTATTCATGATCTCCATAATGGAATAATCAGAAGGAAAAGTCTCAGAGAGATAATCTAGAATAGTAATAGAAGGTTCTAACCATTACGGTAAATGGTAAGGATTCGAAGCCACTAGATGAAGGTGATCAGTGTGATCATCGAAAAAGGTTTGAATGGTGTCATACATAGCTTCGTGTGGACTCAATGGGGTGGACTAAACAACCTGTTTTCCCTTAGGCTCATTATCAAATGAGGTGATCATATGGACTGTCACGATATCCGTGCTAGGAGGGGTGGATGGAAAAATCCCCATAAGGGATGAATCCTTCAACATGCCTACCCCAATCGACTGGTAAGGAGGAGGGGACTAGCCTAACATGGGGATGTTATGAGCCATGGAGGTAGTAACATCTGGCGTATAGAAATCAAGCTGATCAATAGTAGCAATTCTCCCTAGATGCGGGAATTGGACTGTTCAAAAAACTATTGAAGCAACAACAGTCATGGCATAGAACCAATTCCTTCCTAGAAGGAGGTTGTAATCTAAAGGGGCATCTACCACTTCTACTTGGATGGAAATGGTTTTGCCCCCCATATTGACCGCTAGGGCTGATATGAGACCATGGGGTTGGAAACCCCATCAGTCAAAGGCTTTAAGGGTCGTAGGTGATGTGACAAGGTCAGGAGAGCCAAGAGCCCTCCAACAAGTCAGAGATAACATCGAGGTCAAAGCTCCTTCATCTAGTACCATTTGAAAGACTTTCTTTTCAACTACTTTCATAATGATCTGAAAAGAAAGTTTATACAGTAATCTAGGCTTGTAGGTCTAAACATTGAAATGAATCAAGTTAGTATTATCCAGGTCTAAAGCTCCTAATGTTGTCAACAAGTTCTTGCGTTGTGTGGGGAAACTTTGGAGCACTTCTAGGGTAGACATCACACAAGGTGCCTGAGTGAGATATTCAACCACATTATAAAATTTAGCAGCTTGGGAATTGGGATTAAAGACAGCCTTCTGAAGATTACTCTTAGGTGGGCGCAAAATCATGTCGAGTGTAGCCTTATTGATAGATAAGGGGACAATAGACAAGGATTCAGGAGAACTAGTAGAGGGGACTTTCCCTGAAGAAGAATGATCTTCTTTATTATTTGCGGGTCTATCATAATTCTGAATTCGATTTTGCAGATGGATGGTATCTGAGGACATCATACGAATTTCCTCTAATGAACTAGAGTTACCCTAATTAGACATGTGGTATATCAGTTGTTGTTGAGAGGGAAAAGGATCCGTAAGTACTGCAGGTGCGGGATTGGACTTCAAAAACTAGGATATTTTGTCCTGACGAGGACACTCCTTTGAAAAATGGTCACCACCGCATAGCAGACAGGGATATTTTTCCTTCCTTTTCTCTTTGTCGTTATCACTGTTGGTTGGTCTTTGAGTCTCTAATTGGTTTCCAGGTTTCTTATTTCTATTTTTACCTTTCTTTTTATTATTTCCTGAGGTATGAGTACTTTGAATAGAATTGACCTCGGTGGAAACCTTAGGATTCATAGGAGTAGGGTTGGCTATTTGGGTTTTCTTGGTAGGTTTTGTGGTAGACGGGGACTGGATTGAACCAACAATCCCATCAATAGGCACTTTTGTTGGTTGCTTGGCAGGATCAGTGCTGGGGTGAGGAGCTTGAGGAATCAGGTCATAAAGAGTTCCAGACTGGGAATAGACCAAGTCTAGGTATTGAGCCCAACTAATAGCCTGCTCTTTGGTAATGGCACCGCCCATAGTGACATCTTGGGCAATAGGAGGCAACAAGGATTTAGTGAACCAATCAGCTAGTAACTGATCCAGAATAGGGGCCTTAATAAGCCTTCTCCGTCTTCTCCACTCATGAATATGATCGGAAATGTGGGTGGAGGTGTTCTATCATAGAGAGGTTAAAAGATCAGTGTCTATTTCATAATGAATAGGGAGCTGAAAGTGTGTAAGAAACACGGTTGCCAATGAGCCAAAATCCACAAACGAATGTTGTGGGAGTTCAATGTACCACTTTGCGGCCGTACCGGTCAAAGTTCGCTGAAAGATTCATAACCGAACAGAGTCATCCATGAGGGAGTTGGAAGAACACCACAAATGGAATGTCATAACATGGTTCTTCGGATATTATCCATGCTTCCCATCAGACTGGGTACAATTTCAGCCACAGATAACATAGGTCGTGCCGGGGGTTTCCCCCCGACACTAGAAGGTACTGACGAAACGGGAATTAAAGGTTGGGCCCAAGGTGCAGAAGATATGGGAGGATTAGGAACATACATAACATGAGAGGTGATAGGGGTGGTAATTTGACCTAGGTTGTGTGGTGTTACTGCATGATCTATAATTGGTTTAATGGGTCTCATAGGATCGGCAAGTGAACGAGATTCCATAGGAAGAGATGTGGAACATGATGGTGTTGGTCCTAATATTTCATCTATTTCTTGTGCAGGGAGAATGGAAGCACAGTATTGCCTACGTTCTTCTTCGTCTTTAGAAGAGTTTACACGGGTGCCAAATGAGGCAATGGCCTGTCCTATAGGTGTATCCCAAAATGAAGCATTGGGACCAAAATCAGGATGGGTTGTATCATCAACATGAACTTACGTGGGAGAATGGAACGATGTATTTCCCCAAGAAGGTTGTTGGAACAAGGGAGGCAAGTGTGAAGAATATGGTACTCCACTTTCCGCAACCACATTGTCTCCCACTTGGGAGGTGGTAGCAACTCCTTGTTCGAAAGCTTCCATAGGATTTTCTCCTGAACCAAGAATAAATCAGGTGGCAAGCCTCGTACTCTTCTGGACTGTCTTAACTTAGCTAATTTGTACAGTTCCTATCTAACCTAGGGTCTAAAAATCTAGAAAACACACTAAAAAATGTCCCTACAAAAGCTATAGGTCAAAAAAAGCACACTTAAAATGATAGGAGGAGTTCAAAAGTCAGGTCTCTCACCAGGATTGTCAAGAAGGTACCACTCGTGATATACCTCAAGGGTACGTGCGTAGTAATCTCCTTGAATGTTGTTTTCGGTGTATGGCTCCAAACAAGATGGCCAAAGGGCTTTTCTCAGATGGATAAGGTATCCTAGTGGGGTCTCCCGATATACTTAAGGTACGTGGGAGCTCGAATCGATAGTAGTGCTATATAATGTATAACCGTACACAAGGGGCCTTCTGATATACAATCAAGTACGTGAAGTACCTTTCTATATACCTCAAGGGTACATGAAAGGATGTTCGATATACCAATGGTACGTAGAAGAACCGCACAAGTCCCATAATGTAATGCTGACAAATAATGATAGCTCCTACGCTTAACGACGCCCGAGCATGTCTCTAACCTATCACTCAATTGCTACGTAAATTTTAACCTACAACTACCATTAATTTTAAAGTGGACTGTTAGGTGAATGCATGAAATTTTGATAGAAAAGTAAAGCCATGCAATATGCTTGTGCAAATGTTCACTTTACCATTTAGTATGCCTACTTACGGGAGGGAAAGAGAGTGTTTTCTTTTTGTTTCAAAACCAAAAATATCTCCAAGAAACAATCATGAACACCAAATCAAATACAAGCAATAACTTTTCCAAACTGATTTCTCCTCTCTGAAAGCAAATGAAAAGGGGAAGAATCTCTTTTCCTAAAAGAAAAACAAGAAACACGCCTGTATGCAAATGTACTCTATTTTTTCAATTCTCTCAAAACATAAGAAAATCTAACTTAAACTACCATTTTTATATTTTGATTGAGATAGTTCTAAATGCATAAGAGATGAAAGAACATGAAGGTCTTGAAAGCTTGTAAATCCAATCAGACAATCAATGTTCAACGCTCAATGATGATATCCTAGTCTTAGTCAAAAAATTTCTTTTTGGAAGGAAGGAAAAAAAAAGTTTACTATGAAAATAAGAAATGAAACCTAGAATCTTGAATCTAGTATTCTTCTTTTAGTCTATGCAACATAAATGAAAAGAGATTTTAATAACGCCCTAAGCTTTTCAGAAAATAAGAAATCCCTTTGTAAACACAACCAACAAGCATGGAAGAAGATGAACAATCAAAAGACCTAATCAAACTTTTGAAATTCCACTCAAATCAATCTTAAACCATAAAATTATCAAGCCACAAACATCAGATTCTATAACACAAGTCTGATAAGTAGGACTGAAAGCAACAAAACCCAAATTTTTTCAAAAAAAAATGAGGAAAAAAAGGCTTTGGAATGATTCCTACCTGGAAACATGCTTCTCAGGTGTTGACAGAGCGTTTCTAACCCATAACCCCTTCTTGCCAATAGAATACAAGCAGTGGCACCGTGTACTGCCCACTTTGTTCAAGCTGTGGCACCGCTAATCGTACACAGCATAGGCGCGGTTCCCTGTAGATGATCAAAACACAAAGAGAACGATGGATCAAGTCATAAAAATACTAGATCAAGGTGAATACTGTTAGATTGAGTATGAAAATAGACCATAAAAGATCGAAATAACTCAGATTTGAACATATTTGGAAGTTTCAAACCCAAATGAAGTAAGTCAGAAAATAGATATGACTAAAGAGAGTTGAAGAGGGAGCCTGGATTCGGACAAGAGTTGTGGACTGAGGAAGATTAGAACAACTGATATGCTACTCCCCAGCAGATTCGCCAGATTTGTTAGCTGGAATATTTCACCTCCTGCGGATAGCAAGGTGTTCCACTGGTCTGAATGGTTCAGATCTAGAACAAATAGAGGACAGAGGCTGAAGACTCTCCCTAGATGCTGTAGATACCTGGAATGTAATGCTTTGATCATTACCCTATGTACCTGTAATAATCTTTAACACGCAAACATAGCGAAACCACCAGAATATAATCTACTAATCTATGTTAGTGACTAAGGAATCTAATGACATACATGTGAAATCAAACAACAACAATATATGTGGGACAAAAATCAACTTGCATTAATATAGACATATGAATAAGTTTACAACCAAGCCTTAGTGTTGACATTCATCTCCATGAAACCAAGCATTCTCGTCCCCAAAAGCTCCGACTCTAGCTCTCTATGCTCCCCCAAATGGTCTTGAGCCAAGTGATCAATCCAACAGCATAACAATACCTTAAGAGTTCTTCCCTTCAACCATGGCTATGAGATCATATTTATAATGCTTAATGGATAGGGATGGTTGAGAGATTAGTGGGTGAGGTGGCCTCTAAGATCCTAGGATGAGGGATCTCAAAATCAAATGGCCCACAATAGTAGGGATAAGGGAGGACATGAGGCTTATCATATAGAAGCCTCAAGAAACTTCTCTTTTTCCCTTTTTACCTAGGGTACCACGTTTCTCCTTAAATGACAGAGTGGTTCTGGTAAGAAATGCTTATGGACTAAGGGCCATAAGCAGTGGCACTGCTTATGGAAAACAGAGGAATAGGCGGTGTGAGCAAGGTACCACTTCTGGACAACAGAGGAAGCGTAGTGCTGTGAATTTTCATGGATGATTGATAATAACCATGAGTTTCCACTCCAAGAGATGGGATTCAGGGCAAGTAGGTATGTCAAAGTTCTTATCACATGATGGTGATAGGATTTTGGTATAACAGGATGCCTCCCAAAGCATGAGTCTTAGATGGATACGATAAATGAGAGCTTTTGAGAGAACAAGTCGTCACCATGAGATGAAAATGTTGGCTCGATTGGAGCATGTCATCAAGTAGGCATCTGCAGTACATTAGTATGTTGACTCATAGACACAAGTAACCAAACTCATGGCTGCAGACCAATACAAGGTAGATCCATGCTGAGGAATAAAGAAGCATGGCTACTAGAATACATCGTAGATCCATGTGATAGAGGACTCAAACTTGGACATAGCTACCAGACATACAATGTAGATCTATGTCATACAGATGCAAATTTGAGCATAGCCATGACCATAAAAATGTGGATCAATGCTAGATATACAAAACTCCATCGCAACCTAGGGAAAAGCAATGATCACTTTAAACAAATACCCAGGGTCTTCGTCTCGTCTTCCACAAAGTACGATTCTATCCATGTGATTACAATGATTTGAAGTCAAACATGGTAGAAACCGCTTGATTACTGGCCAATGATGTGAACCGTTAACAAGTGCGAGGGAGATCACCATTGATGTCAATGATTCCCAAGGTACCCTAGTACAATCTATTGAGTGTGAATAGATGTCCTGATGTCGAGCACCTATTTGATTCTATCGATCAAAGGTCAATGATGTGAACCCATGTCGAGAGTGAGAGAATCTGTCATTAAGGCATAAAGATCTCAAGGTACCAAATATTGTTTCTAAGACTATTTCCTGGATGATGAGCTGATGTCGATGGGAATAGTCTCATTGAAGGAGGGCCATGATGAGCCCCACATCGACAACACGAAACTCAGAACATAGTTATAGAATTATGTGAATGTAGTAACCATATGATTGACTCAAAGATACTGACACAAAGACTATGTAGATCACAGAGGTAAAACTTCTTCAAATCCCCTTTGAACATTGGGCGGAATGACAAAAAAAATTGGCAGCATGATTGAATGGGACAAACACACAATGCTATAGTGGACAATGCATTCTTTTGAAATACTCAAAGGATTGACATGACTCATGAAAGTGGATCATCACGGCGATCAGTTGAATACCCAATTGACTGACATGATTGTGTAGACAAGTGCCATGTTCAAAGGTAATGAAAAACAACTACCATTCTTTGCAAAATGATTCCCTTCCCATTTCCCCCATCATGATCGATGAGTGCCTCTGTTCGATTTTATGAGTTCAAACAGGGTAACAAACACTCGATATATCTTATCAGAAGACAAGTCCAAACTCATATGTTTTACGAACCTGAGAGAGGAGGGGTTCGTTCCCAAAGCGGGTCTCTCAATGTTTAATTTAACGAGTCCATTGAAAGAAAACTTGGTACCATTCATGTTTAGAGAGTCTAAACGAATACAAAAGAAGACTCCAAAGGGGTCGTTTTTGGTATGATTTAGTCTCTAAGGCCCGAAAAAGTGTAAAATCATAATGTTATCCCTAAAGTTGAACCTAGACTACGGGATTCAAGCTTAAGGAAATCTTGTTTTAAAAAATGTACAAATTAAATGAAATCAAACTGAAAACATAAACTGGTATGAAATCAGGTCTAATGGAACATCACACAACTATGAAAGAACTAAGCTGGTATAATATAAAAGGTTGTGAATAAAATCAAACAATCACTGCAAAGTTGGACTAGTATGAAATCAAATCTGTTTTGTACACCTCACATAATCATCACTGCATATACTGGTATATTATGAACACTATACAAGAATCACAGAGTTATCAAAAAGGTAGGTTGGTAGGTCAACCAGAGCTACAAAAGAATCAACAGGAAGTGTGTAACACAAAATCAAACACAAAGTTCAATATCAAGGTCACTATGATCATAAAATCAAGAAGTGAAACTGCCTTGTTTCTAGAAAATATAAAGATAATTGCCTTTCACAGTAAGAATTAGTGCAATGGGATTTAATGGACCATGTGCATAACTGAGAATTACTAGAAAAGCAACTCATAAAATACATAGGCAAATCATCATCATGTTTTCATTCAAAAATAGAACCTGTTACTGAAGCTGTAGAGTGCTTATGCTACACAGATAATGCTTACAATTGAGCTTGCATAGTTCCAAAAATGCCAACCTCTATCCCTCTAGTCGAGACCCCCTTCTATACAAAAATATTCTATCCATAAACTAACTATAGATCCTATATCCAAGGATCGAACCTCCTCCAAAATTGGGAAGTTAATCCCTTAAAAAGTATTAAATTACAAGTGTCATACATGTGTCAAAAAGAACAACATACGTTCAAAATCAAATAGAATTTAACACCTAAAAGCTTCTAGAAGCCTCTGCTAATGTAGCTAGGTCACTAAGAACCTGAGAACGCCTTTGAAGTCGAGCAAATTCAACATCTTTATCCTTTTCCTTGTTCTGGGCTTTGACTTGTTCCAACTGTCTTTGAATGGCCTGCTTCTCCGTGAGAATATCCTTGGAAATCACCAACAGTCTTTGGTATTCTACTTCCTTGTCTTCCATGTCCTCTCGGAGCCTTTTGTTAGCCACCATCAGTTTCTCATTTATGTATTGCAAGTACTTTGTTTGTTCTTTATAAGTTTGCAGAGACCTCTTACATTGGTTTAGCTCTGGGGAGATTTCCAAATCCTCTTCTCTCATGCAACCTCCTTTTTCAGGCAAACTTCTTGATACTGAACCTTCATCAAGGTTGTCTTGCTTGCTTGAGCAGAAAACTGCTAGTATGGATCCTGCTACACCCTGCATATCAATGAACTGTTCCATATCTTCACAGTATTGGTCCCTTGCTGTTTGTATTATTCCCTCTCTAACAGCATCTTCTATTACTACAACATCCCTGTCACCTTCCTGTGTTATTCTTTCCTCAATCTGCATATTTTCCCTCAATCTGGTTCTTGGCTGGTTTTCTTCGCATAACTGTTTACAAATATTCTTTTATGAAGCTATGCTTTTCAACATATTACTGATTTTCTCTGGGTTCTCGTTTGTGCAGGGTGTTTTAGGGCAGAAACTTTCTTTGATAGGTTTACTAACAACACTCTTTTCTTCCTCCTGAACTGTCTTTTTAGGGTTTGTTGCTTGCTGGTTAGCATCATCCAACATTTTTTTACCTTTCTCCTTAGGGTTATCTCTAAACCCTAACTCTGTTAACAAGGATTCCCATGTTCTGTCTTCTTTCTGCAGCTGAGCTAGAATTAATAATTTAATCAATTCTTGACGATACACAGAGCGGGCTGTATGTGCTGGATGGTTTTGAACTTTAGCAATCATTTTTTGGAGGCTTTTTAACAGGTAAAATGGAAGATTTATCTGTATACTTCCATGAATATGCATTAACAGTTTTAAATGGCACTTCAATACCTGATCATATATTCCATCACAAGTGATGTAATTCTGAATCACCTCCAAAGGCACCCTCCATCCTGGCTTCACTCTGCTAACATGGACTCCATTTTTCCAGTCAAGTTTTTCACCTTCAGGAATTAAAAACTCACTAAAATTGCTTTGGAAATATTTCTGTTTGAATCATTTTTCTCCTTGTGCAGATACACCTATTGTTTCAACAATAAATTCCTCATTAACCCTAATAGTTAAGCTTTGTAATTGAACCATTTCATCCTTTTAATTTTCAATAAAAGCTATGGTCAATTGTGAATGGTAACCCTGTAGTATTTCACAAAAATTGAACCATCCATACTTTTTCATTAGCTTGGCAGACCTGGGAAATTGCTTTATCCAATCTATATTATTCGGTTCTAGCCTACAAATGAACCCTCCAGGCCTTTTCTTCACGACCACCTCTGGCTCTTCCTCGTCGGTTTCCTTTGCATTTGAAACCCTAAAGGAATTCCAACTTTGCTGTGTGGACCAACTAGGATTTAAATCTCAGATAAAAACATATACATACTGCTGCAATTAACTATGTGGTAAATCTTCAATTCATGCTAGCATCTGGCCTGCTAATAATATCTATGCTTGTGCCAATAGTAATTATATTAATCTGCAAGACAACAGAGTGACGATGCCAACGAAATTTGAACTAAAACTCGTGATAGCTCTTACCCTTAAACCTCTGTCAATCATTCAAATCACCAAAGCCTTCACGCTGTATTGTCCTGAATAGGGAACTTTATACTGCATTTGTGTGCTCAAGAAAGGCAGTGTTGTAACTACGTGCTTTGAAATGCAAGGAAGCATATATACACTATATTCCAAACCCTGAAACAAAAAGCCCTAGAATTTGAATACAAACTCTACATAATGCTGCTTGTCATCAATGGAGATAGACAGTAAACCAACAAGCCTGCGAATACCCTTCTTCAGCAGAATAATGAGAGAAATTTTGGGAAAAATGTGTATTAATTTGATTTTTCCATGATCAATGCTAGTACTTATGACATGAACTATTCAAACTTTGAAGTGACAACACATTTACCCTTCCATAAATTCTACCATACAACTCATCATTTCGTGGACAGGGGTGCATTTTGTTTAAAACATGGCCATATCGAATGTCATATAATTAAAACATGACAAAAGCTTATTATCATTTTATATTCCATGAGTTTAATAAATAATAAACTTTTCAATAAAATGCCATTTGGACATTCTGCCATCAGAAATTTGAAATGCTTCCAGTTCACAATATGCTGCCAGCTTGGATAAACGTTGCCAGCTGTAAGAATTCACCATATAACATATACTCTTTTGCACATACATGGGCTCATAGTGTATGAATGAAAATTTTGATGATTTTAGGTATCAAAAGGAACCCTATGGTGAGCAATCAATCATAAAATATAAAACAAAGCAAAACTAAAACAATAAAAACCAACCATAATAAAAAATTTAAAAATAAACAGGTGAAACAACCCTAGAGATAACATCTGGCTCCGTCTGGGGACAAAGTTTCTCTTCGAAGACTTTGAGAACTTGCTGACCAGTGCCTTCAAAAGTCTGTTAAGGTTACTTCTATCTTATTGGGCTGGAGTCTTATTTGCAGTAACATGATATATACAGTGACTATGTACAATAACACCTTGTCTTTCACTCTGTGTAAAAGTGTTTTAAGAAACGTCCATTGACTGGATCTGCAATTTATTCACCTTTCAGATTTTGTAAAGCAAAGGTATTATTTCCCAGGATCTTTATGATTGAAAAAGGCCCTGTCCATAGGTTATCAAACTTCCCGTGCTTACCTTTTTCATCTTTTCTTGCATCCCATCTGAGAACAAGATCACCAACTGCGAACATCTCTTTTTTGACTTTTTTATCAAAGCTGTCTTTCATTCTCTTTTGATGTTTCTCAGCTGTGTCCTTAATGTCTTCCCTCTCTTGCTGCAACTGCACTATCTGGAACATTCGTCTCCTGATATCATCTGGCTCTTCTTCAATTTCCTGCACAAACTTAATAACTAGGGTGACTAATTGAACAGGGAAAACAGCATCAGTCCCATAAACCAGTTGGAAAGGGGATGTCCCAATTGATTTTTTAATTGTTACTCTATTAGCCCATAGAGCAAATTTTAGTTTGCTGTCCCAGCTTTGTTTATTTTCAAACATCATTTTCTTGATACTGTTTACAATGTTTTTGTTGCTAGATTATGCTAATCCATTTCCTTGTGGATAGTATGGTGTGGAATATTTAAGGATAATGTTGTTTTATTGACAAAAATTCACCATCTTTTTTTATTTGAAAGCAGGGGCATTATCAGTGAGTAATTTTCTAGGGCATCCAAACCTACTTAGAATGTTTTCTTGAAGGAAAGTAATTATAACCTGTTCTGTTGCTCTCCTTGTTGGCACTGCTTCCACCCATTTTGTGAAGAAATCAATAACAGTCAAGATCCATTTATGCTGTCCACTAGAGGGAGGATGAATTTCACCAATAAAGTCTAGTCCCCACTGCTGAAATGGACCATTCACAGAAATAGGTTTTAGAGGTAAGGACTGAAGCTTTTGCTTACCTGCAAATTTCTGACATTCGATACATGATCTAACCTGATGATATGCATCTGAAAACAAGGTAGGCCAGTAGTATCCTGCTCTCAATATTTTCAAGGCAGTTGCCTTTCAATACTTATGTCCTCCACAAACTCCACTATGCAACTCTGCAATTAGCGCATCAACTTCATATTTCTCCAAACATTTCAACAGTATTCCTCCTGGATCCTTCCAATACAAAATCTGATCCATTAAAACATACCTCATGGATTTTAGTTTTAAGGATCTACATTCACTCCTGTTCAATTCAAGAGGGCACTGTAAATACAAAATAAAATACACCACATCCCTATACCAATCAGATTCAACATACCTGTTATAAACCTGCTCTTTATTGTGCTCTGTTGTCATAATCTGCTCTGACTGTTCTGCCATGACATGAAGATTCAAAACCTGACAATTTGACTCTGTCAGAAGTTTAGCTAGTCCTTGTCCTTTTACCAACTTTGTTGGCTTAATTTCTATGTCATATTCCATGACCTTAGCTATCCATCTGCCTCTCTTTCCTTCGCTATCAGGCTGTGCTAGAATCTCTTTAACTGCTGCATTTGGGACATATGCCACAACCTTAGAATGTAAAACATATATTCTAAAGAATTTAAGAGCCTTGACTAAAGCATAGGCCTGCTTTTCCATTATATTATACTTTATCTTAGAGTCTCTTAATGTTTTACTGAAGAATGAAATTGGTTGTTCCAGATTATCAGAGTTCTTTTGTAACAATACAACAGCAATAGTGTCTTCTGATGCAAATGAGAATATTGTGAAATCTTTTGTATAACCAGGAGCCATCAACACTGGGGCTTCTATCAATGCTTGTTTAGCCTATTTAGACCACTTAACCTCACTATCTTTTTTAAGCATTTGAGTGATATGCTTTATTATTTTTGCAAAATTTGGAATAAACCACCGTAAAAAGTTGATTTTTCCAACAAATGATTGAATTTCTTTTTTGTTTCTGGGAATGCTGATTTTTAGGATAGCTTTGACTCTTTCTGGATCTATCTTTATTCCCTCAGCAGAGACAATATGGCCTAACAGTTTGCCTTCTGTCAGGGCAAAGTGAGATTTTTTAGGATTTAGTGATAAACCAAACTTCCTGCATTTGAAATTTTTTTGTCTTAAGTGTTTAAGATGATATTCACCAGACTTAGAAAAGACTGTGATGTCATCTTGGTATATCACAACAAAATTTTCATTTTCACCCACAAAAGCTATGTCCATAGCCCTCTGAAAAGTAGCACCTGCATTCATGAGCCCAAAAGGCATTTTGTCATACATAAAGGTTCCCCATGGCGTGGTAAATGCTGTTTTTTCTCAGTCCTCTGGTTGAACTGCAATCTGGTTATAACCAGAAATTCCATCAATCATTGAAATTCTGTGAGCACCTACTACCCTCTGCAAAATCTAGTCTATCTTTGGCAATGAATAGTTATCCTTGAGGCAAGACCTATTCAAGTTGCGGAAGTCTACACATAGTCTTATCTCTCCATTTTTCTTCTGTATAGGGACTAAATTAGAAACCCAAGATGATTATCTTAAAGGCACAATGATTTTTGCATCTAACAGTTTTTTTACCTCTTTTTCAATTACTGGCAGCAATGCTGGATTTAACCTTCTAAGCTTCTGTTTAAAAGGCTTAGTGTTTGGATTTAGAGGGATCTTGTGCTGAATTATGCTGGTATCATATGTTTTTAAATCATGATATGACCAAGCAAAAATGTCTTTATATTCTTTCAGCGAACCCAGATATTTTCTTCTTTCATCATCTGACAGTAATTTTGACAGTTTTATCATTTGAGGCTGATTTTCAGAACCAATGTTATACTCCATAACATTTTATTCAGTAGTCTATAGAGTGGGTTTCATCAGTGTATCATCCTTTGAAAAGAGTCTTTCTAAAGGGACAAGTCCCATAGGAATGAAATTCCCTTTTAACTCCACAATTTTATGATCAACAATTGAATTATTTGTGCAAGGTTCATTTTCTACCCATTCTGAATCATGTTCATGATCAACAATATCATCTAAAAATTCACCTACTAATTCCAGAAATTCTTTTATTTCCTGATCATCATTAAATACTTTCCAATGTTTAATATTATCTGGGCCAGCAGGTCTGTATCTCACATCAATTGGGTATTTCAGATGAGTTACCTTTGGGATTTTGAAATAAGCTGCTGCTAAAGCTAAGGAATCAGTTGTCTCATGATATTCCCTGGGGACAAAAGTAATATTGAAGGCTATGAAGAAGTTTTCAATTAGATCCCATACCTCATTCCTATAAACTTTCAATAACTACTGTTTTACTTGGTACACATTTTTTACTTGATGGATTATTAATTCGGAGTCGCCAAATATAGCAAGTTCCTTAATGCCCAAGTCTTTTGCTGCTCTTAACCGAAGGATCAAAGCCTCATATTCAGCAGTATTATTTGTTGTTTTAAATTCCAATTTGTACATAAGAGAAATGAACTCACCTCCTACTGAAATCAATAGTACTCCTGCCCCTGCCCCCTCTTTACTTGATGCCCCATCGAAACACATCTGCCACAAACCATCTGGTTCTTCTCTCTTTACCTGAATTGGGATATCTTTTTGTACTTTTAAAACCCCATCAATTTCATCATTTAGTTGCAACATACAAGAACCAATATTTTCATCAATTGAATAGATCAGATGATTATTAGGGTGTCTAATGTCACTTACCAAATATGCCATCTGTACCTCTCTGTAAAGTCTTTTGAATTCTCCTCCAAATACTAGAATTGTAGCATATGAAAGATACATCTGCAAAGTTCCTCCCACTTTCTTTGCCCAGGATCTAGACAATAACATACCAAATTTGGGAGAAATATCTGCGACAACAATATCCATCAATACACTCTTCATAGGTACCTGAGTTAAATTCACCACTAGATCCTTGATTACCCCAATACATTTCACTACCCTAGAATCAAATGCATACAAATCGTGGTATGGTTTAGTAACACTCAGTCCTAAGGCTTCCATGACTGATTTTGGCATGAGGTTGTGTGAAGCTCCTGAATCTAGAAAACAATTATGCAGCAATTGATCATGTATGGAAAAGGTTACATAAAATGGAGGAGGATATTCCAAATTGTCATCAGGCTGATCAAAAGTTTTTGACCCTACAATGATAGTAGGTTTTTCATCCTGTAAATTAATCTCATCAGAAGGGATAGGATTAGAATTCACTGCATTGCTGAAAGTTTTAAAGGCTGCCTCCCTGTAAACTTTACTTTTAATCAATTCTGTTAAAGGCACAGGGATCTTCACCTTATTAAGCTCATGTTCAAAACTAAAACCACTAACAGATTTATTAATCTCCTCAAGATTTACAACTCCATCTTTTCTCTGATTTATAATTGGTTTCGGATTTGTAGGTAGATTTTGTTTAAGAGGAAGAGATTTCACCACTTTCTTGGTTTGTGCTGCATGTTTTACCCCTGACCTCAGACCATATGATTTTTGGGGCATTTCCTGACAGACCTCTGGCATAGACATCTGATAATCATGTTCTTCATATTGATCTAATTCTGTAGCATATTGACAATCAGATCTAGTTAGAAAATGAGAAGAAGCATCATCATCAAACTGGCTAATATTATGTTCTTCTGTCTCCAAATCATCTAACTCTCCTTCATCAATTTCATATGATTCATCATCTCTGACATTATTGTTTTGAAAAGGAGGTTGAATCCTTTGTTCTTCATTTTCTCATCTGTCTCTCTGTCTATCGTTATTTCGTCTTTCTCTTGGAAGAAACCTAGGGGCAAAAGGTCTTCTGAACTGAGTCTGATTTCTATCACCTTCAGGCATGGGTTTATTCTGATTTCTATTTCCCATTTCCAATCTATCAATCTTAGCAGACAAAATTTTTATGATTTTACTCATTTCATCCATTTTGCTATCTGATGACCTTCCTATATGATTGGATGTAATGATTTCTTTCTTTCCTTTTCTGTCCACAATTTTGTGTTATGTTTCTTCTTTTAGTCTGTTTGAGGCCAAAATGTTTGACTCTACTTCTAATGCTGCACTTTGCATGTTTTGAAGTGACTCAGATTTTCTTTCTCTTAACAACAAAGAAAACTTAGGATTAAATGAATTTGCATAAGCTAACTTTGCTGCTGTCTCAGTAGGTTTTATTTCAGCTGGAATCTTACTGTACATCTTGTTAAATCTTTTAGAGAAATCTCCCAAAGCTTGACCCTTTTTTCTTTTTAAAGATTTAAACTCTGTCTGGTAATACAAATAATCTTTAGTGTCCCCCCACTGTTTCATAAATGCTTCTTCTAAGGCATCAATGCTATCTATGGAGTCTGGTGGTAATTCCCTAAACCATTTTCTAACCTCACCATCTAAACTTTGAGCAAAAACCCTCATCCAAACATCTTGATGTTCAAAATTTTGATTGTCTGCAAAACTACATAATTTATTCCAATGTTCTTCTGTAGTAGTCTCTCCCTGGCCATCAAACCTCGGTAGGTACTTTTGATAATCTCCTCCTGGGACAGCATTGAGAGCCTGAGGTAAGACAAGTGGGGCATATCTTGCTACTACCATAGCATCCATTCAATTTCGAGGCTGGGCCATTGTAAGATGAAGGTTACTTGGCTGTTGTGATGAGGGAGACAATTTACCAGGATTTGTTTGATTGACTGGGACAGTCTTTACCAAAGGAGTATGGATTGAAGATAAAGAAGTGGTTCCTGTTTGTAATGCTTCAAGCTTGACCTTTTCTGACAGCAAAGGATTTGTAAAGACTTGGAAATTGTCAACTCGAGAAGGGGTAAATAATAGGTCTAACTCCTCTCGTCCTTTTTCTGAGTATGGATCCAAAGAAGGAACTGGAAAAGATGCAGATTCAGGGATCTCTAAAGCTGTAGGCTATTTGAATTTCTCTGATGCAGTAGAAACTAGATTTCTCCTAGCCTCCTTTAACAATTGCTCAAGATCTGAGACTCCTGGATTCAAAGGGGATGAGGGATTTCCTCGAGTCCCTATCTTCTTTGAAGCCATTGTAACTTCTTAAAAGGTGACTTAATGTAGTCTATAACAGGTTTGACTGATTCTGCTCACCGTACAAAATCAATTCCATAAAGATGTCAATTACCCAGGGAAGATAACTTTTCCTTTGTCCGTCCCCGGAAACGGCGCCAGAAGATGTTATCCCTAAAGTTGAACCTAGACTACGGGATTCAAGCTTAAGGAAATCTTGTTTTAAAAAATGTACAAATTAAATGAAATCAAACTGAAAACATAAACTAGTATGAAATCAAGTCTAATGGAACATCACACAACTATGAAAGAACTAAGCTGGTATAATATAAAAGGCTGTGAATAAAATCAAACAATCACTGCAAAGCTGGACTAGTATGAAATCAAATCTGTTTTGTACACCTCACACAATCATCACTGCATATACTGGTATATTATGAACACTATACAAGAATCACAGAGTTATCAAAAAGGTAGGTTGGTAGGTCAACCAGAGCTACAAAAGAATCAACAGGAACTATGTAACACAAAATCAAACACAAAGTTCAATATCAAGGTCACTATGATCATAAAATCAAGAAGTGAAACTGCCTTGTTTCTAGAAAATATAAAGATAATTGCTTTTCACAGTAAGAATTAGTGCAATGGGATTTAATGGACCATGTGCATAACTGAGAATTACTAGAAAAGCAACTCATAAAATACATAGGCAAATCATCATCATGTTTTCATTCAAAAATAGAACCTGTTACTGAAGCTGCAGAGTGCTTATGCTACACAGACAGTGCTTACAATTGAGCTTGCATAGTTCCAAAACTGCCAACCTCTATCCCTCTAGTCGAGACCCCCTTCTATACAAAAATATTCTATCCATAAACTAACTATAGATCCTATATCCAAGGATCGAACCTCCTCCAAAGTTGGGAAGTTAATCCCTTAAAAAGTATTAAATTACAAGTGTCATACATGTGTCAAAAAGAACAACATAAGTTCAAAATCAAATACAATTTAACACCTAAAAGCTTCTAGAAGCCTCTGCTAATGTAGCTAGGTCACTAAGAACCTGAGAACACCTTTGAAGTCGAGCAAATTCAGCATCTTTATCCTTTTCCTTGTTCTGGGCTTTGATTTGTTCCAGCTGTCTTTGAATGGCCCGCTTCTCCTTGAGAATATCCTTGGAAATCACCAACAATCTTTGGTATTCTGCTTCCTTGTCTTCCATGTCATCTCGGAGCCTTTTTTTAGCCACCATCAGTTTCTCATTTATGTCTTGCAAGTACTTTGTTTGTTCTTTATAAGTTTGCAGAGACCTCTTACATTGGTTTAGCTCTGGGGAGATTTCCAAATTCTCTTCTCTCATGCAACCTCATTTTTCAGGCAATCTTCTTGATACTGAACCTTCATCAAGGTTGTCTTGCTTGCCTGAGTAGAAAACTGCTGGTATGGAGCCTGCTACACCCTGCATATCAATGAAATGTTCCATATCTTCATAGTACTGGTCCCTTGTTGTTTGTATTGTTCCCTCGCTAGTAGCATCTTCTATTACTACAACATCCCTGCCACCTTCCTGTGTTGTTCTTTCCTCAATATGGTTCTTGGCTTGTTTTCTTTGCATAACTGTTTACAAATCTTCTTTTTTGAAGCTATGCTTTTCAACATATTACTGAGTTTCTCTGGGTTCTCGTTTGTGCAGGGTGTTTCAGGGAAAAAACTTTCTTTGATAGGTTTACTAACAACACTCTTTTCTTCCTCCTGAATTGTCTTTTTAGGGTTTTTTGCCTGCTGGTTAGCATCATCCAACATTTTTTTACCTTTATCCTTAGGGTTATCTCTAAACCCTAACTATGTTAACAAGGATTCCCATGTTCTGTCTTCTTTCTGCAGCTAAGCTAGAATTAATAATTTAATCAATCCTTGATGATAAACAGAGTGGGCTGTATGTGCTGGATGGTTTTGAACTTTAGCAATCATTTTTTGGAGGCTTTTTAACAGGTAAAATGGAAGATTTACCTGTATACTGCGATGAATATGCATTAACAGTTTTAAATGGCACTTCAATACCCGGTCATATCTTCCATCACAAGTGATGTAATTCTGAATCATCTCCAAAGGCACCCTCCATCCTGGCTTCACTCTGCTAACGTGGACTCCATTTTTCAAGTCAAGTTTTTCACCTTCGGGAATTAAAAACTCACTAAAATTGCTTTGGAAATGTTTCTATTTGAACCATTTTTCTCCTTGTGCAGAGACACCTATTGTTTCAGCAATAAATTCCTCATTAACCCTAATAGTTAAGCTTTGTAATTGAACCCTTTCATCCTTGTAATTTTCAATAAAAGCTATGGTCAATTGTGAATGGTAACCCTGTAGTCTTTCACAAAAATTGAATTCCCATGTTCTGTCTTCTTTCTGCAACTGAGCTAGAATTAATAATTTAATCAATCCTTGATGATAAATAGAGCGGGCTGTATGTGTTGGATGGTTTTGAACTTTAGCAATCATTTTTTGGAGGCTTTTTAATAGGTAAAATGGAATATTTACATGTATACTTCCATGAATATGCATTAACAATTTTAAATGGCACTTCAATACCCGGTCATATATTCCATCACAAGTGATGTAATTCCGAATCACCTCCAAAGGCACCCTCCATCCTGGCTTCACTCTGCTAACGCGGACTCCATTTTTCCAGTCAAGTTTTTCACCTTCAGGAATTAAAAACTCACTAAAATTGCTTTGGAAATCTTTCTGTTTGAACCATTTTTCTCCTTGTGCAGAGACACCTATTGTTTCAGCAATAAATTCCTCATTAACCCTAATAGTTGAGCTTTGTAATTGAACCCTTTCATCCTTGTAATTTTCAATAAAAGCTATGGTCAATTGTGAATGGTAACCCTGTAGTCTTTCACAAAAATTGAACCATCCATACTTTTGCATTAGCTTGGCAGACCTGGGAAATTGCTTTATCCAATCTGTATTATTCGGTTCTAGCCTACAAATGAACCCTCCAGGCCTTTTCTTCATGACCACCTCTGGCTCTTCCTCGTCGGTTGCCTTTGACATTTGAAACCCTAAAGGAATTCCAACTTTGCTGTGTGGACCAACCAGGCTTTAAATCTCAGATAAAAACATATACATACTGCTGCAATTAACTCTGTGGTAAATCTTCAGTTCATGCTAGAATCTGGCCTGCTAATAATATTTATGCTTGTGCTAATAGTAATTATATTAATCTGCAAGCCAACAGAGTGACGATGCCAACGAAATTTGAACTAAAACTCGTGATAGCTCTTACCCTTAAACCTCTGTCAATCATTCAAATCACCAAAGCCTTCACGTTGTATTGTCCTGAACAGGGAACTTTATACTGCATCTGTGTGCTCAAGAAAGGCAGTGCTGTAACTACGTGCTTTGAAATGCAAGGAAGCATATATACACTGTATTCCAAACCCTGAAACAAAAATCCCTTTAATTTGAAGACAAACTCTACATAATGTTGTTCATCATCAATGGAGATAGACAGTAAACCAACAAGCCTGCGAATACCCTTCTTCAGCAGAACAATGAGAGAAATTTTGGGAAAAATGTGCATTAATTTGATTTTTCCACGATCAATTCTAGTACTTATGACATGAACTGTTCAAACTTTGAAGTGACAACACATGTACCCTTCCATAAATGCTACCATACAACTCATCATTTCATGGACAAGGGTGCATTTTGTTTAAAACATGGCCATATCGAATGTCATATAATTAAAATATGACAAAAGCTTATTATCATTTTATATTCCATGAGTTTAATAAATAATAAACTTTTCAATAAAATGCCATTTGGACATTCTGCCATCAGAAATTTGAAATGCTGCCAGTTCACAATATGCTGCCAGTTTGGATAAACGCTGCCAGCTGTAATAATTCACCATATAACATATAATATTTTGCACATACATGGGCTCATAGTGTATGAATGAAAATTTTGATGATTTTAGGTAACAAAAGGAACCCTATGGTGAGCAATCAATCATAAAATATAAAACAAAGCAAAACTAAAACAATAAAAACCAACCATAATAAAAAATTTAAAAATAAACAGGTGAAACAACCCTAGAGATAACACATACCTTAGAGAAATCTTCCAATCATGATTGGTTGGAGTGTTCCTTTTTCATAAATAGTCCTATCCAAACTGAAAAAGAGATAACCTACCATCGGACGGATGACTCTTCAAATAATTTAACGAGCATGAAGAAGATAAGATCACTCGACGTTTTTTTCATATTTAGGGAGCCTGAAAAGAGTTTAAAGAGAACTCCATGAGGTTTCTTTACACAATGTCATATTTTTTACGAGCCTAGAAAGAATCGAAAATGGACTCGATGACCTTTTCGTGTTTAAGGATCCTGAAAAAGAGGTGAAAAGAGGACTCCATGATGCTTCTTTACACAATGTTGATTTTTACGAGCCTGGAAATAAACTTGAAATGGACTCGGACCTTTGATACTAGATTTTGACGAGTGTGACAAAGTGTCGTAATAAATGCTCAATGACCTTTTCCATTTTATGAAAGTGCGAAAAAGCCATAAACAAACTTTCAAAGCTTCTTAGTAAAGTTCTCTTATCCCACAAACGACTCAGAAACAAGTGTTAAATGCATTTAAGACTAGCATTAAGGGATTACAACATATAGAATTTGACTAAAATATGATTTTACATCAAAACTATAGTATGTCAGACCCAAAAATGCCTATATAAGTCATGTAAATAGTAAAAAAACCAAATCATTTCACTATTTACCTATAGCAGAGAGCACTTGGAGCATTTTCTTAGCTAGAACTTCCACAGTTGATATCGAGAGTTTCCACTATCTGTTTTCAGCATCATCAGTTGCAGGTAATAGCTAAGACCCTTCTCTTTCATTTCGTAGCATTTATTTTGAGATTTGGAGGGGTTTTGGGCCCATATGGCAAGCCCTAAAACCTTAAAAGCGGGCACCGCGGCTACCCTTTGCAGGATACGCAGTACCACCTGAGAACCACACCAATAACACAGTGGACAGGTGGTGCCACCACCTGTCTCTAATGGTGCAAAGGCAGTGCCAACCGTGGAGAACTTAAACTGATAGCATGGGCAATATAAATTTATTCCTTTGATTTTTAATGATTTAAGGATGATTCTAATGCATACCATTATTGTTTTTGGTAGGTTTAGGTAACTCAAAACATGGTGATATGGAAAGAAAGATCGCATGACAATGAGGATGCTACTGCTGAGAGAAATGCAGGTTGCATTACCGCATTACGGGACTGTGGGCTCCTGAAGTTCTTCCGGATCCCAAGCATGGTGTCACATGAGCGGTTACTGGAACACATACTGTAGATGTGGAATCCAGGGCAGCAGTACTTCAAGGTGGGGGCCCATATCCTTACGGTGGAAGTAGAGGAAATTTACTTCTTGACAGGTCTCTTGAGACGGGGTGCCCCCATCTCATTGACAAGATCCTGTGGAGGGGATATTACCACTTGAGAGCTTATAGATTGTCACTGTGCACCAGGGATAGGTACATCGGGGAAGAAGATCCCTATCAAAGTAGTGACAGATAGGGCCTTACAAACCATCTTATTTACCATGTAGAGGGTGTTCAGGAGTCAAGGTGTGCACCAGGATTCTAGGGCACACATGTTGTACACCATAGAGGCCATGGCACCCATGGTGTTCAACTGGGTGGAATCCATGCTTCCAATATTCAAAGATCAGTTGATTGAGTGTCGGTAGGGAGAGATAAAGTAGTTTGGATTTGGTTCCATTTTAGCCTACTTCTTCTTTGAGTGGGTTCCACAAATGAGACCTTAGGTGGTCTTCCGGAGTCAAAGAGCATAGGACCCCCATATGCTGAGGTGGGTCTAGCTCATGGATTGCACAGGAGCGGGTAGGGGAAGGGTGAATTTTGGTGACCCGTTCTTCAGAGAGCTCTGAGATCAGATCCTCATGGTTGAGGATTATGCTTACACATGCACGAAATTCACTGAAGAACCTGACCTACCACTCCCACCTGGCGGATAGTGGGGTGATATCGGTAAGATGGAAGAAAACCTAAAATGGATGAAATGTTTTTATGTTTTTCAAATTTTTATATTTTTATGTAAAGTGACGAGACCTTTATATTCTCATGAAGATGTGGGAGCAGCGTGACCTGGAGGAGCATCTCCATTGGATAGGTGGGAAAGAGACCGCTTTGTACCACAGGGTGATGATATCACCGAGGAGCTCAAGGAAAACCTGAAGAGGTTGACCTTGGTTATCCCATATGCTAACATTGATGACCTCTCTATGAGATATTAGAGATAGACAATGGGAGTACTGGGTTGATTTAGTAAGCTGCTACGTAGGGTAGCTCGAGCAGTGATGTGCTATCACGAGTACCACTAATGTATGAGATATGTACTAAAAGCTGACAACTTCAGGATTTTGTATGATGATTTTGCCTGAAAGCCTACGTGCTTCAGATGAGGTCTCGAGACCTATTTTGTAAACTTTTTCATATATATATAGACAGACTTTTACACGGTTTTTATATGTTTCAAATGGAAAAATGTATTTTCTATGAGTTTTATGTGTCTTTGAATGTTTATTTACAATGTACCATGTTTGATTTGACATCATGAATGGGAGATATACCAATCTAGGATGTAATTAGTCAATGAATCAGCAACTACATTATGTTCCCTAGGGATATGCCTATAGGTAATACTTTCAAATGACCTTTCCAGCCAACATACTCTCCGAAAGAGGCGGAGGAGCACAGGGTTTCTAATGGTGTAAACATGTTTTAAATGACAAACCATGAGCTTTGAGTCCATCAAGACAACTATATCACGAACATCTTGGGAGGCAGCTTCAGTCAAAAGACCGATGACCGCTTCATACTCGACGATGTTATTAGTAGTGAGACCTATGCAAACCGCTCCTGAACTGACCAAATCCTCAGCTGGGGAATAGAGGACCCAAGAAGTCGAGGTGAGATTGAAGGTGTGGTGGAAAGAACCATCAGCAAATCCATATAAAGCCATGTGCATGACCAAAACATGGTATAAATAGATGCAGAAACTAAAACTCAAAACCTTCTTGAAAATACTAAAAGCACACTAAAACTCAATCAATATACATATATACAAGATACTATCCAAGAAAGAGCTAGGAATAGTACCTTTTTAGGTACAACTCATTGCGAGGTTTCCCCAAAGGGATTCCATCATAATAAATGAGCTCATAAGCTCCTTTCTCTAACACCTTAGAAATAATGAAAGGTCCATACCACATGGACTCGAACTTACCCTTCCCTAGTTTGTCATATCTCTGGTCATAAGTCAATACTAGGTCACCATCGTTAAAGGCATGAGGCTAGAGGGATTTATCATACTACGCCTTGACACATTTCTTATGTGCCTCATTATCCAAGGCAGCATCTTTGTGAGTCTCGTCAAGGTTACTCAAGTACAAAAATATTTCTTCCTCTGCGGAAGTGTCTGGGAGAAGTTTGACGGCAAGTTGTAAAGATGGAATCTGACATTGGATCGACAAGATAGCTTTGAGTCCATAGACAAGCTGTAATGTCATGAAACCAGTAGTTGTTTTCACAGAAGTCTGATAATCCCAAAGAGTGGAGAAAAGAACATGGTGCTAGTTGGATTTATGATCTCCAACCATCCGACGAAGCATAGTTTTCAAAACTTTGTTGATGGCCTCTACCTGACCATTAGCTTGCAGATAATATGGCGTAGAGTTTTCATGGCGAAAACCTAGCTTGGCACTCAGTTCCTCCATCATTTGATTACGGAAATGAGATCCGTGATAAGTGACGATGGACTGTGGAACTCCAAATCTAGCTATGATATGATTGAACAAGAAGAGAGCGATAGTATTACCATCTTCTGCATATGTAGGCATGGCCTCAGCCCATTTTGTGAAATAATCAACGGCTACGATGATGTAACCATGCCCCCCGGCTGAGGTAGGCTTACAATGCATGAAGTTAGTCCCCCATTTGGTGAATGGGCCAATGGTAATGATGGGTTGTAGTGGAGCAAGATGGGTGCACTTTTTAGGATAATAGAGTTGATCCAGAGTGGCAATCATTCAACACATGTTCATCCTCCTCATGGGTGAGTCATCACTGGAGAATAGAGTCGATCCCATGTCTATACAAAGTATCATTCAAGATGATATAGTATTTCACATGGTGACAGATACAGCGACGGTCATCGCGGGGTGAATGCGACTGAAATCACTCTGTTTGGAGGTAAATTAGAAAATCTCCATACCAAGGATCAGTAGTGCTAATCAGGAATAGGAATTCATCTGGAAATTAATCACTGGGCTCAGATTCTGTTGTATCACAGGGAAGATCACACATAAGCTCGACAAATACCAAGGATTTCTTTGATGTGACCTTGACAAACTCTAGATCGAAATCCTAAAGGATGACAATCCAATGGGAGTACTTGCCCCCGAGTACCTGACGAGTCAGGATGTAGTACATCGGGTTATGGTCTGCCAATACGGTGGTAGTGTGGAGCAAAATGTAGTGATGAAAATTTTGTACAGCAATGACCGTGGCTAATGCTAACTTTTCCACACGTGAATAATGAGTTTTGGATTCCATAAGATTCTTACTAGCGTAATAAATCACGTGCTCTTGACCGTGGAGATTGTATTGCACTAAAACCATGGCTATGGTAGTAGCAGAGGCAACAATATATAAGAGAAAGTCCTTTGAATAATCCGGGGGGTATATCACGGGTGAATGAGTCAGAGCGTGTTTAATATTATCAAAGGCACATTGGGCTTAGTCATCCCAGAAGAATGGAGTGTTCTTCTTGAGGAGACACATATAACCGTGTGTTTTCTTTACGAAATTGCACACGAAACGGTGGAGAAAGTTTGCCTTCCCTTGCAAATGTTGGAGTTCAAGGATGTTAGTTGGGGCCGGTAGATTTAAGATAGCAGCAATCTTCAAAGGATCGATCTGGATGCCATCTTTGGATACCACAAAGCCTAGCAGACGTCCCGTCTCAACGCAAAAAACACATTTATGCGGATTGAGCTGTATATTATAATGACGACATCTCAGGAATATGTCTCTAAGATGACCAGGATGGTCCTCCCGTCATTGTGAATGAGCAGGGAGGTTGTCAAGGTACGGTTCAACAATATGTTTAATGTCGTGAAAGGCATAGGACATCGCACCTTGGAACGTGCTCCAGTATTTTTCAAGACAAAAGGTAACTTATTATATGCAAAGGTTCCCCATGGGAAAATGAATTTTGTCTTATGCTGATCGGAGGGTAATATCTCAATCTGATTATAGCCAGAGAAGCCATCCATGAATGAAAAGATGACACTTGCGGCACAGTTGTCAATAATCTGATCGATGTGTGGGGTAGAAAAGTTTACCTTGGGACAAGATTTATTTAAATCCCTAAAGTCAATGCAGACTCTAATGGTGCCCTACATTTTATTGATAGGGACAATGTTTGATACCCATTCCATTAAAGGTATAGGATAAATAAACCCAGCTTTGAGAAGTTTCTCAATTTCAGCTTTAATAGTTGCAGCTTTCCGAGGATGGACTTTCCTAAGTTTCTTCCTCACAGGTTTATCCATGGGATAGGTTTTAATCTCATGGACCAGAATGGATGGGTCAATCCCTGGCATCTCCTCATAGGACCAGGCAAAAATATCATGAAATTCCTTAAAAAGTGCCTTGTATGCTTCAGATTCATCTGCCAAGCAGTTCTTCCCAACATGAACATGCTCGATAACATCAGACTCGACTGATATGTAATCGGGTTCATTTGAGTAATGTTGCAAAGGTTTCCTTCAGAATCTATGTCTTGCAACAATATAGGACTTCAGGGAACATTGACAATATCAGTAGGAAACAATGATGCAAAATCATGGCTACCCAAATTGCTATTGGGGAGGAAGATGGATCTATGATGGTGATACTCCCAAATGGGATCATGTGTATTCATGATCTCCATAATGAACTCATAAGAAGGAAAAGTATTAGAGAGATAATCTAGAACAGGAATAGAAGGTTCTAACCAGTACGGTAAATGGTAAGGATCTGAAGCCACTAGATGAAGGTCATTAGTGTTGTTAACACCTGTATTTAACAAAAGAGATATAAGACCAAGGGGAGGTAAAATTGTGTTGTTTAAATACTTTGGTTTAAAGATTATAGTACAAAAGTGATGTGATGGTCTAAAGAGCAGCCAAGTTAGCAAAATCCTAGGCTGTGATCGAAAGAAGGAGCCAATTCATGGTTGATACTCCCTCCGCCTTTCAAGACATGCGAGGAGGATAGTAGAAGTTCGGGCCTTTAGCCGCCTGTGCAAATCAAGGGTTACAAATTGATCCAGGGGCGATCTGCGGTTCATAACAAATCCGCAGGGAGAAAGTGCAGGTTATTTAAAGAAATGGGAGCTGGCGGAATCACATATATCCCTCTCGATCCGACGGTGGAGGGACGAAATTGGATCACATCGGCAGCTGGGATTGATTCCGCAGCCGGAACCTGCGCGGCGGATAAGCACCAGAGCTTCCAGCGGAAGGGGTACGTGGAGGTTAATCCGACGGCCGAGGATTAAAGACAGTGTGGATCGATGGCCATTTTGATTTCCGGGGGATGAACATGCACGCGGGATAACCTTTGGGCCACCCAGCGGAACTCATTATTTGCTACTCGATCCAACGGTTGGAGATCAGATGGTAATAGATCAACGGCTAACAGTGATTCCGGGATGGAAACTTGCGCACCGGATAAACTCACATCTCCCGGTGGAATGTGGTACATGTCACATGATCGGACGGTTGACAAGCGCTGGGCGATCCCATCAACGACCGGAAAGAATTTCGGAGGAGGAACAGGTGTAGAGTATAATCCCGGATTGCCAGGCGGAATCGGGTACGTGGTGCTTGATCCGAAGGTGTGGAGCTGAAGGCAGATCGCATCAACGGCAGGGAGTAATTTCGCTGATCTAAGTGGCCCGATGGATAAAGCGAAGGATCCCAGCGGAATTGAGTGGGCGCCACATGATCAAACGGCCCGCCCGTAAAGGAAGATCAGATTGACGGCTGTAGATGTTTTCGGAGCCCAGAGTTGCACGGTAGTTAAGTTCAGACGGCTCAGCGGAATGTGGGACGTGGCGTTTAATCTAACGGTGAGGGGTGGAAATACGTCACATTGACGGTCACGAGCGACCCTGGAATGGAAGCTTACATGGGGCTTAGCGCCAAGATTCCCGGCGGAAAAGGACACGTGGTGTACGATCCGAAGGCCAAAAATTTGCACAGAAGAGATCAAAGGTCGGAAATGAGCCTGGAGGAGAAAGATGCACGGCTGTTAGAGATAAGTAGTGGTTGTGGAAATAAATGCTTCCCACGTGTCTAGTCAGGGCGGTCCTATAAAGGCAGAATTGACCTCTTCTATGATTATTTTATTGCTCGGGACCCGACGAAAAGGACTTGTCGATTTGGGCGCTTCCAGTTGTCAGTACCTGATGCAATCCGAACACGCACCCTCACAGTGAGCAAGGTAGGACCTTGATCATGTAACTTCTTCGCCCAATTATTATTATAAATTGAGAAATGGACCAACAGAGCGAAGCTTCTGTGTCTGGTCGGGTCCCAGATGAAAGGGAAGAATTCTTGGTAGATAGACATAGAGGTGTCTGCGACCCTTTCCTGTCTACAGGAAGTGTGTCTGGCAGCAAAGAAAGGTTATGGTCTTATTTTTTGCAGGGAAATGATGTTCTAAATGTGTGCAAGTCCTTTTTATACTTTTTTGCCCTGGAGCAAACCCTCCACTTCCCTGAATTTGCCGAATGGTGCGCGGTAAATTATTCTCCCTATCAGAGGGTCATTGTGAGTCAATCCGCATCTAGGATATTGTGTAAAATTGATGCTTCAGTAGTAAGAGAAAATCTTAGTTTGCCCGAAAGTTACCCTGGAAACCGTGAGTCTGTAAATGAAGCTGTCCTTGCTGAGTTTTTTTGAAGTTGCCCAATCGACGCTCGCTCTCGATTCCTATCAAGTATCCTGAAGGAAGGTCGGTCCCTGGATGGCCTTTCCTTACCTTACCCCTTGCACGTTTCTAGGACTGAGGCGCAATTGGTAATGTCTTTGGTTTGTCAGGTGTTAGTTCTAGATGACGATTGTCGTATAGGTGATGTTATCCTTGGTTTCCTGTTAAAAGAAAATTCTTTGAGTCCCGAGTCCCAGTCAGTTCCTGTACTTAATTTAGACGAGTATCTTGCCGAAGCAATCCACCTCCAGCTGACTGAATTTCCCAAGGTC